>VUJU01001762.1:0-49122 GCA_009835225.1 Aphis craccivora
TCAAAAGTTAAAACTATATTACATATTATAATTTTAAGGGAGCGATAATGATATCATTCATCTCTGTCATATACACATATAGAATATAGTAAAAAAAAGCTCGACATATTTCATACATAGTTAATAATAATAACTAGGTACTATAAAAAATATAATCTATTTTTCTAGAAGCTTTTTTTAACAACTTCATTTTTAAGAGGACTTCACATATATCTGTTTTTTAAGGAGGAGTATTTGATAAATATACTGTAAATTAATTAAAATCTTAAATATATTTGAACTCTTATTTATAATAATTTACAAGTGATCCTATGATAGCCAATTTTAGTGCCATTATTGATTGTTGCGTAATTCTAAATTAGATCGGTATATAAAATAAAACAGTTTCCAATGAAAAAATAATCATTTCACTGCTAAAGCCATAATGAAGAAATCAAATATATACGATAAACAGTATTATAATATTTAGTATATTGTGATATTGTGGCGTTTATATTATATTTTTTAATATAATTAATAGATACAAAAAGAAAATGTTATCGTTGCTTAAAATTTTATTATTTTTATGTTCTAAAATTTTAGGCTGTATAGAGTACTAAAAAATGTGTACTGATTTTACAATGATACTTCTTTTATATCATATTTTTTTTTATTTGATTCTGTACTTAAATATCGATTATTTGTTTATTTAAAAACCCGGAATACATACATATTTACTTCTGCGCTTATCTAATTATTTAAACACACAAATATAAATTATTTATATTTAGATATCATATTGTAAAGCAATAAGATTTTGTTATTTCCTTGAAATTATATTTCATTTCTAAGCGGTGTGTGTGTGTGTTTTTTTTATACATTTATTTTATTTTATTTTATTTTATTATGTCCGACGTCTGTCATCACCTTTAAGAACAGTATAAAAATGTTTCAATCTTCAACTTTAAAGACAGTTTCTGATAGTAAATTGGATCTAGTAGAAACGTGGGATCAAAAGTAAACAATTCCCAGATTTATAAAAAAAATTATAAATAAAATATAATAATAATAAAGAAAGAAAAACGGGAATATTTACATAATATTATAAGGTATTCAAATGTTAAACGTATACCTAACACAGATTTTATCTCAAATGGTTTTGGTTTTTTTGTTTCAACTTAATTTAATATTAATAATAAAATCATTTTAAAATTACTTAAATTATTATTTCCTATACAAAATGAATTTTTAAAATTGTTTCAACTTCTAAGTTATTGTCACTATTTTTTTCCCCTTCTATAAATGCTAATAACAAAAAAAAAATGACTAAAAGTTTTTTCTGTATAAAGCCTAGAAAATGTAATACAAGATTTCTCATATAAGTTCTTACAATATCGAAAATACTTATAGTCTTAACGGTTTTTATAATAATTTTAAGTTAGGTATTGATGAATTTTTGTATGTAAATAAAAAGTAATTAAATTTTTTTGCCATAAATTTATAATTATTTTCTATTAACAATGAAATCATGAAAAAAATTAGAATAATTTAAAATTATTTATATAATGATCCTATTAATACTGTTATTAAATATGTCGTGTCGGTATTGACTTGTAACAATAATATTATTATTTTTATTTAAATATTAAATGTATAATTGAAATCTATTCAAGTTTATAAACAACAATTAATAATGATGACATGATTACAATAACAGAAATGACAAATAGATAGGCACCTTGTGGCAGATTGATTTGGCAGGACTACAGTAGGTCCTTAAACCAAACAATAATATATAATAAAATATTATAAAAATTATTTTACAAAATATGCGAAGCATTTGGTAACAATAAGTTCAACATACCGTATTAATTATAGAAAAATAAACTACAAAATGTAATATAAATAAATTATAAAATATTCTTAGAAATAAAGTCTGATGCTGACACACCACTCAGAATAGTTTTTCGTACTATTTAGTGTTGAATTTAAATTCACTATGTCCATTACATTACACGATTTGAAACCCTATACTTTCAAATTTCAATAGATTGACATATTATATATATATATATATATATATATATATATATATATTATATTTATATTTATTTATATATATGTTACCGGAAAAGATGATAATTCAGGAATTGTCTTGATGTACAAGTCATTGTTCACAATGACTGGAAAGGATAGGAAAAGTTGGATATTTCGTAGTTTAATAGTATAATAGTTCTCTATTATATTAGGCAAAATTATAAATCCGTATCAAAACAAATATCAACACCGCTTTATCGGCGTTCGATCTGATTATGAAATATAGGTAGGTATCTATACTATATTATATATATGGTAAACCTAGTTATATGTTATTGTTTTTGTCACTTATAACTACTTATAATAAAATTGACAAATTAAAAACTATCGTACTATATAATTGGTATCTTTATAGAAACATCACACGAGTGACTGCACAGTACTGTTTGTGCACTAAAATAGTGAATAGCAATGTGTAATAATTGTGTTTAAATTGTTTAATAATCTGCTTAAAAATTGATTTAAAATTTAAATGGAATGCGCATAAAATTTGACAACACAATTTTATTATTAATTGAAAAAAATTATAACTCATCCTAAATAGATAATAATAATTATAATAATATATTATTCGATTTTAAACTTCATTTTTAATGTAATCATCAATGCCTTCTTTTATTAGGAATTATCATCAATGACTAGTTATTGACGTTAATTCCTTAATAAACCAGTCATTACCATTATTGAAATCATTGTCAAAATTGACTAAGTCATCTTTTCCGGTAACATGTATATAAACACTAAAATATAGAATAATTTATTTCTTATTTCTTGAACATAAATCTATATTTGGTTCTAAACTAAGTATTATTATTATAGCTAGTCTAAATAGTTCTTTTCCAAGTGAAACAGTTTTCATATTTTAGATTTATCGTAGTAAATTAATATTAACCATAATATAATCAATAAAAAAGTTCTATTATACGTGTCTATATAAGACGAAGTAGATAGTTACGATAATCCACTGGCTTGGGTTCAAGATTTTAAATTCAAAAAACAAAACATAACATCAGGATATACGTAAATTCGGAAAAATTAAGTTCTTATTATTGCCAAATAGTCCAAATGTAATACTATGATAAAAGACACGTGTACATAAACGTGTGTGTGTGTGTGTGTGTGTTTAGCACATAAATTGACAACCAATGATAATACATACTTTTAGAAACAGAATCTTTATATTGTAATACTATTGTATAAATATTGAAATATTATTTCAAATTTATGAATTAGGTATATAACATTATTTTATAAATATGTAATTCATCAAAAAATCAATAATACGTTCAAAAAAATTTAAAAAATAACTGGTTTAACTGCGATTATAAAATAAATAATTACATACACCAAAATATAATATTAATATATGAAATGTCCTTAACAAAATATATGCTAAATATCTAATGCCATAAATTCCTAGTAGGTACTTTAAATTTACTTTGGAAACATAAAACAAATAATTCGAAAAATCTGGAATTTTTATGTAAAAACCATTTCTGAAAAAATCGGTTATCATTTAATTGTAATTCTAAACCGACCAACTGTAAATACGACGTCTTTTTTTAATACTTTAAATTAGAATTTTGACAAAATTCACCAAGATAGGGATAATTTGTAAACTATTTTGTAGGTAAAAATCATATAACTTTAGCATTTATACTTAATATTTGAAAATTTAATTTAACGTTTCTTGTTAATTGTTATTACTGAAATAAAAAAAAAGTTAAACGTAATTGCACAAATATTTTTTATGAGCGTCTAAAGTTTAAATGTTGACAAAAATTGGGTATTCGCGCGTAAAATAACAATCTCTCGTCATCCGATTTTTTTTCTATTTTCTGTGGTTTAAAAATAAATTATGTAAATGCTGTTAAACTTTTCATCAAATATTAATGTTAGCGTTTTCTATATATGGCTTAATTTTCCAAATACGAGTAGTTAACTTTTTATTTTTAAAAAGTAAAAAAAAAATTATTGCTTGTTCATAAAACTTGAAAAATAAATAAGTACATGATTTCTAATAAATAGTTATTTATAAATTTTTATATATATTATACTTGAAGATTTCTTAAAACATATGAAGTTCAAATTTTGATAAAACGACAAAAATTTGAATCTTATTTTGTAGTTCAAAATTTTTAAACTTTTCAGTTTATTTACCTTGTGCTTGAAAATTGAATACATATTATAAGACTAGAAATAAAATAATGATAGACATTATTTTTTTAATAAAAATTTTTAGTTCAAATTAAAAAAAAAAAAAAAAAAGTAGATATTTAAACGAAGTATAACAAATTTGGTTATTTCGTTATAATAAAAATATAACTTCAAAATTATTGTTGAAAATATTGGCTCAACGTTTAATAAAATAATATAATAATATAATATAAATATTTAATATCATAGTAATAAAATATTAATAACATAATAAATGCATTGTATTCAGAAAAATTATATATTTTAGTCTACCGTATAACTATAATAGTAGAATAAATATCTTTATGAACAATATACAATCATAAAACATATTTAGTAATATAGGTTTTGCTTAGAGTCGTATTTCGTATGCAACAATTTATCATTGAATGAAAATTCAACACTGACATTACAGTCACTCAATGACACTCAACACCTACTTACCTACAGAGAGATATAATTTCCTTTTTTAGGTTTATCATATAAGTACTTATTTTAAATATTAAAAAAATATATAATACTTTTATGTAGATGAACAATTTTATTTTTGATTTGAAAATTGATTTAACAATACGTATTTGGGCGATAAGTTTATAAATATCAAGATAAAACCTTGTATGATGAAGTCAACCATTGATAGACACTACGTGATGAAATATTATACAAAATATAAGTTTTCGGTAACATTTTTTGAAAGAACGCCAAACTTAAAATGCTATTAGAAAGTAATCCAGAAAATTTATATAAGATAGTCAGGCGATTACTCAAAGTCAAAACTAAAATTTTAAACACAAAGATTTCAAAAAATGTTAATACAATATACAGTGATTTAATTCAAGAAATAAAATATTAATATTCAACTATAAAATAAAACAATACATAATATGATAATGCAATATTTATAAACATAAATGTTAAATTTATCTTAAGAAACATTTATTTTTATTAAAAAAATATGAAAAAATTGTATGTACAGTATAAATAAAATACATAGATTATGATAATTTAATAAAATTAAAATCATCAGTCTGATAATTTCATATTTAATTAGGAGCAGAGATATATTATTCGTAGGCGATTAAATTTATTTTTAATTGTCTGAAATTATAGTGTAAATAATATTTATTAAGTATAATAATAATAATAACTTGGGTAGATGGTCAATAAGTAAATAATAGTTTCGAAATAAAAAGTTGTAGATAATAAATTTAAAACCAATGATTTCGAAACTACCCTAAAACCACCAGAATTGAAGTAAAAGATTAAAAGTGGTTTTTAAATTCCAAACAGTTAATTTATTTAATTTAACGCTCATTTAGTTACTTTTCAGAGAAATAGTTTATGTAAGCAATAAATTATTAAGTAATTTCTTTAACTTAGAAATAAAACGGCAATCCCAGTTTTCACAACTTTCTGAAGTTAAATATTTTCAAACTTTTGAGTTTATAGAAGTTTTGGTTTTTAATTCCTTGTCGTATGCCCTATTATACATACAAATTCAATCAATTGTACATGCTTATAATTGAATGTTGAGGTTATTCAACCTTAATCCAACATTAATTTTTCAAAACATGAAATTGATAGCTTTTTATCCAAATTTCAGATATATACTACTATTTATATATATACATTTACTTATATAGTACGTCTATAATATTCAACAAATGGGTGACATTTATGTCGTGAACATTATTTTAGATCAATAAAATATTGAAATTCTTAAGGAAATCAAATAAATAAATCATATAATCCAAAGCCCAAACTATAATCATCCATTTAGATATAAATATAATTAAATTAAAAATTAAGAATTGTCAGAACAATCACAACACTAACAAAAAGTTAACAGGACAGAGCAACTGGTCGACTCACCTTGATACAAATTTAATATAGAGTATAATTTTTTTTTTTAAATTGAATCCAATGTAGTGTTTTCTACAATAATCAAAAACAATTAAATAAAAGTTAGTTTATTATATAATAAATGTATTTAGTAGTCGAATTGGGAAAAATTAGTTGAGGAACTCAATCTAACAATTTAAAAACTGTTTCCCAAATGTACAATTATTTGACAGAGAACAATAGAGCTGAAGCTTGTTTAAAATAATATATATGTAACTAAACAGTACCTACAATAATATTTATTAAGCTAATTATATTATAATATAATCTTATTTATACAAGTAAAAAAACTACAATCAAATACTAAATAAATTAAAAATATTAACAAATACTGTACAATTACTTTAATTCAAATAAATCGAAAATTATTTTTCTTATCCATTCTATAATCCACGCATTGGCGTAACAAGGACTATTTAGTAGGGGGGAGGGGGTTATAAGTATTTCATAATTGTCACAAGTTATAAGGAGTAAAACAAACAAACAATTATTATATCTCTATAATTTATATCATACATCATATTTTTTTTATATATAATACCATTTTTAGTTTTCCTGGCCAGTTAACACAGTATATAAAAAAAAGTGTGGGGATGATAAATCACCCATAATCCTATGTTTTAAATTAATACGTTAAACATCTAGAAATACAACCTGTTTATATACTGCAAGTATGTTAGATATTTATAAGATTTTAAATTTTATATGTATTTAATTGAAAAGTATGATTCGGAGTGATGATAATTCTATTAATAATATTTTATATATTATTTTATTTATATTTTATTAAAAAAGTAATTTATTTTTAAAATTTACCAATTATTAACCTTTTTAACTAATTGATAATTTAAAAAAAAATTCATGCATTTAACATGTCAAATAAATAATAAAATTAAATAAATAATTGATAAAACAATATAATATACAGGTATTGGTACGAAATACAAATTATAATTATCTTGTATCATTGCTTTTGCTGAATTAACCTCAAAAGATTTTTCATATAGATAAAAAAAATATTTACTAATACACAAAACACAACAATACAAAATGTTTCAAGGATACTTCAAGAATATAAAATTTAAAAATATTTAAATATTTAAAAATTGAAATATTAAACACATGAGTAAAAAAACTATAGTGTTTAACCGTATCATATTGTATGTGCCCAGAAGTTTTTAATCTTGAAAATTAAAACTAATTTTAAAACCAGAATAGTTTGATTCTATTATGTTTAAAAACCAAATATAATATAGTATTTTACTGACAATAGTTTGATTTAATTCAAATATCTGTTAAATCTAACACAAAACTAAGCTTTATTTTATTTAAGTTTAACTCTTGAATAATTCAATGCATGTAGGTAGTTATTAGATTTACTGTATAAAATACTAAAATAAATGATAATTTGTTAATTAATTAATTTTTTATAATTTTAAGAAAATAATATCTACTTTTAATGTTTTCAATTTAAAATTAATTTTCACATATTATTATTAAAAGAGTAAAAATGTATTTTAAACATTTAATCATAATAATAATAATAATAAAAATAATACATCATTACATTTATTACATATTATACGGTATCATATACCTAAATGTTTTTAGTGTTTAATACGGTAAATATTTGGCAGACGTTTTGTGCGCTCCAGTAGTTTAAACTTTAAAGAACCGAATTATTTCTTTTTTCTTTTGGTCGTTTACAATGTTTACATACGAATCATGATTTACATTCTATACAATCAAATATTAATTAAAATGTAAATAAATAAAAAAAAAAAAACCGATTTTATCTATTGAAATACCTCTAGCTGCAGTATACTTTATTCTTTATTGTACAGTACATAGTAATATTATATGCTATTAGAATTTTATTTAATGTCCATGTGTGTACATTTTCCTGATTGGAATTTCGTTAAAAATGCAGTCTAAAATCGAACTTTCTAACTTTAAGTCTCTATTCAGTTAATTAAGTTAGATAGAAAGTCCTAATTTGTTTCTCGGTTATTTTAACACAGCTTTGTTTATAATATTTGCGTACACATTTATATGAAACGTTTTCATAAGTAATAAATTATATTTAACATAAAATTATCGTTATATTGAAATTATATATAAATATGAAAAATTGTTTCAATTTAATTAATATAAATATTCTTTTTTATACATTTTTATACCATAAAAATTCTAAGTGGATTAAAATATGATTGAAAACAAATAGACTCAATATTAACCACGATAATAACTTTGTACTTAACAATCACTAAGTGGATCGTCTATAGATAATATTACTTAGCATTTCTATGTTAAATATAATCATTTTCTTTTTCAGGGATTTAGAATTAAACGATTATACTCCCATAAAAACAATTGAATATTTATTCTAAAATAATGTCGACTCATACCAATGAAGATTTAGAAGACGAAATAAGCCTAACTGACAGGTAAGTTATACAACTGTTAAAATAAAAATGTAATATATCTTAATATTTAAAAATAGCTATAAAAATAAAATGACGTTAAGTCAATACTGAAATATACTAATAATACAGTTTTTGATCCATTTTAAATGGAAAGAAATATTAAAAATGTATTCGAAATCTCTACTGTTAATCGTTGTAGTATAATATTATTTATTTTTAATTCTAAGCGGAATTGTGAACTTATGATGGTATATTTTATTTTTGTATGTCATATTTTGTAGCAATAATTTTTCTTAAATACTGAAGATAGTTTTTGGTAGATAATTTTATCTAGTTTCAAGGTTTTAAGTAATATAAACAGAATTTTTATCAACTTATTAGTTAGAGTAATTTAAATTTCACGTTTAGATTAAAATAAAGATCTTAACAATTGATCAAAAAGGTTTAATTTAAAAATTAATAACTGAACTTTTTCTACTATCTAGGTTTGTAAAATACTATCCGTTAGCTGTTGTGTGTCTTGGAAGCTTGGGAAATTGTTTATCAGTACTAGTGTTTTTTGGAACAAAATTGCGAAAACAATCGTCATCGTATTATTTATCTTCGTTAGCAATCAGCGACACACTATTTTTATTAATACAGCTGATGCCTGTGCTATCCAAAGTTGGAATTGGAATATACCATATGCATGGTTTTTGTCAGTTTTTTGTCTACTTAGCACAGGTAAAACAATGACTGGTGAACATACTCAATAAAACTATCTGAACAAAAATAGTTTGTAATGTTTAAATTTAAATTTAAATATTTTAAAAAGTGAAATAAATTCTATAGGTAATTATTAAAATAATTGTAATTTTACACACAGATAATCAATCTACCAAGTCTTTTTAATAATTAGTCGTTTATTTTCATAAAATATACAATATTTTATTTTAAAATACGTCATACATCCTATTATTATAAAAAAAAGTTATTATGATAAATCATATTATTTATAAAATATATATTATATATACACAACTCTATTAAACTAAATTTATAAAATAATCGATCTGTAACTAAACATTACAATAACGATGTAAGCAGATATACTTTATGACTTGGACACACAGGAAAACAGAAGCAACTCAATAGCAATACTTTATAAGATGACTTGAATAAATTTGATAATAATTTGGGTTAATTGAGATTTTAATAAGATTTAAATATCATGTTCTCTTAAGACTGCAAGGAGGATTATCAGGAATAAGGTCAGGACCAAGAACAGATATTAAAGGATTTGAATAATTTGTCAATCAAAAGTAGATTCATTTATATAGAATTTGGGCAATATTATTTGAATGTGAATTTTTTTTTTTTTTTTTGTTATACCTAAAAAAATAATAACTATAGTAAACTCGGTATTCAATCTTTAGAAAAGGAAACGAAAAATTGCGAATTATAATAATAAAACTAACTATAATATATTTTTCAATTAATTTAAAATACATATAAGTGAATACGAATTTACAAAACATAGCTTTTAGTTATCTTATTTGATTATAATACACCGTTAAATTAATCAAATTTTAGTGAAACCCAACATCAATGATTAAAAACTAAGAACAGGCAACTATGATTATAATATTATATCATAAATTGTGAATTTTTACTAATTACATAAGTTGTAAATAATCATTAATCATCAGTTTAATACATATTACATTTTTTTCCAAATTATTTTATTAAATATTATATTTAAAGTTTAGATAAGCGGAGTAATAGACCAACATGTTGTAGGGTATACCCATACAATTCTATATCACTAACCTGAACTTAATTACTTATAACGCATAAAATACTCGTCGGAATTTTAATTTTATGTATCAAAATACCTACTAAGAAAAACATTTTGCATTAGAATATAATTTAAAAGTGTATGTTATCATTTAAAAAAGTAAAAGACTTACACAATTTTAAAAATAAAAATATCGCTTTAAGAACAACAGAAACATTGAAAACATCAATAGATTTTGAAATAATGAGTGTTGTTCGATCACAGAATCATCCTGAATAGTAAAATAATCAAAGTCATTTTTTTTTAAACACCGTGTATTAAATAATTATTTATTACGTATAAAATGATAAATTCAAACTTCAAAACCATTTACTCATAATGATATGGGTGTATATGGAGTAAACACATTATTCTCTTTTACCTTATACTATAATGTTGCCCGGGGTTTCCTTAGTTCACAAACAGTATAAAATTTAGTATTTGATTTACATAAATATAATGTGGTGTGATGTATTAAAATGTATAAGCACTCCCAAAATCCCTAGAGGAAATGTAAGTAAAAACACTTCAAAGATAAGAATACTAATAATTTATTTTAAAGCTCAGACGCCTTCAATCAACACACAATGCTATATACACAATTTAAAAACAAGAACTCAAGAAAAACAAACATTATTATAGTGCTTAATTATTTTGATAAATTATTAATCACAGAATTTCATAAAAACCAAATATGATAATTACATAAATGATAAATAGATGTTTTAAATTAGCAAATTGAAAATAAAATAATACCACTTAAGCTAACTCTAATTTTTAAGGGGGGTATCATTGTATCAATATCAATTAATATTCAGATATTTAAGGTAATTAAATGAATAATGTAAAACATACACAAGGGGATTCTTTTAACGATATAAACACATATTTTTTGAAGTTTTATCTATGGAAACTTAGAATTATAAATTATAACTTAAATTATATTCGATTTTAACATACTTAATTTGATGAAGGTCCTACATTATAAACATATAATTTTTAAATAAGTGCATACATTTTAATTCTATAATCTGAGTTTTAATAATTTTCAATGTTTATTTTATGAGGTGCCTTTACCACTAAACTTCTCTTCTTAGTCATAAGTGCTCAGTATACACATTTATAAACAATTGATATACATTTATAGTTATCTAAAAGTCTATATTTTAAGAAAAACATTCTAAACAACAAATTTAAAAAGGTTGCCATTCAAAAATTAAAAGTCATAAGTGGCCTTACTAATGAGCATGTATAAAAATAGAAAATAGTGCAACATTAAATATCGAAATTATATACATTTTGGAAAAGAAGATTTAAAATAAAAAGTGATTTAGGCGTGTTTTTAATCATTTTTAAAATCTCGATCTGTTTTATGGAAATTATAACAACACTATAAAAATGAAGTGCCTATAATAACTTATAAATCTATATTTTAATATTACCCTGGCTTTTAGAATTCAATAGACCAAATTTCCAAAAAAAAAATAATATTAATATTAATAGAAGCGGGTTAAATAATCTTATAATTAAGTTAAAATAAAAAAGGTCCATTCACATTATCGTAAAATCAAATATATACTAACATACATACATAAATTTAAATAAGATTATGTTGGTAATTAATTTCCATAGCGTGATAGATGCGCACGACTTAAAGTAAATCAATTAAACGTCGTAATAAACAGTAACATAACTAGTGAAAGCACTAAAATCTGTCTCGTGGATAACAATTATTCTTCTTCAAAAATAACAGCCTGTAAACTTCTGATGAAGTAAATCGATCCCCTCAGGTGTGGCATTTTATTAGAGTAATTCTAAGACATTATCTTAATTACGATGAAAAATATATAAGAGTGCATGCAGTATTCAAAAGATAATTAATCTACAGTTTAAAATTACACGCGACTGAATGAAAATAGAACTCCAACATAATTTACTATGAATCAATTATACTACATACATGTAATAAATATCATCAAATAGTAACAGTTTAACCATTCGAATATGAATGTAAAATTGAAACTAATTTTATAAATTATTTTGAATTCGTTTAATTTTATAACATAAATTAATTTATAAAAATATTAAAAATATATACATAATAAAATCTTTAAAATGTTTATCAAAAAAAAAAAAAAATAATAATAAAGTCAGACATACATTTCAAAGTCATACATACATACATAATATAATATGTTACCTACTATATTATATATATGCTGATATGTTACCTACTTTCACTTATTCTTATGTATTTCAATTAAGTAACAGTAACAGATCCTTTATTAACAATAATTATTCAATAAATTAGTTTTAAAAGTTGTGTTTAAAGTGTTAAACTATAAAAACTGATAAACCCAAAAACATTGTTCTAAAGTTTTAGACACAATTGTAAAAAATGTTTATAAGTTAAAATTAAGTACAATAACGATGTCACTAAAACTATTAATTAGATTTTATAATTATTATTGTTGTTGTCATTGTATCAATGTACTTTATTTATTAAATAAATTATTAACTGTTTTTTTTTTATATACATAGATATGTAGTTTCATTAGCGTGTGGCTAGTTGTAGTGTTTACATCAGAACGTTTTATAGCTGTTCGATATCCATTACATAGATCGGTTATATGCACAGTATACAGAGCTAAAATCGTACTATTCATATTAATCACGTTTGCATTAATAGTACATATACCTTATTTAGTAATTTCAACGCCTAACAGCACAGTCTTAGAAAAGTGAGTATCGTTTAAAATCAAATTATACTAAACACAGATTGGATATTTATTTTACAAAACTATAATTAATTTTAAAACAAAATGAATACATTTCTTTACATTTTAAACCTGGCTCTAAAAATATATATTTATATTAGTCAATAAAAAAATTAAAACTTCATTTTTTATCCAAAATTTTTGAGTATAAAGAAAACTCAAAAAGTTTTATAAATCACCAAGAACGAAAATATCTAATTTCATTATAAAAATTGTATTCATAGTGTGAAACAGAAAATCATGATACAACATCCTAATTAATAATTTTACGAATAGTAATTCAACAACAACAGAATGTAGCTTGAACTTTTCCTGGTACGAATTATATAAATGGCTAAACTATGCAGACGTTATGATGAATATGCTGATACCATTTTTCCTGATTGTGATATTCAATAGCATGATTTGTCAATCTGTGTGTCGGTTGGCCAGAATAAGACGAACAATGACACTTCATCCATCTAGAAGAAGACAATCTACGTCACAAAACTCACAACACACATCTCAAATAAAAGTTACAGAAATGCTTTTAGTCGTGTCTACAGTGTTCTTATGTCTTAATCTGCCATCGTACGTATTCCGAGTATGGATGGTATGGGACAATGTGAGTATTACATTAATTGTTGTATATTTATAATTATTCATACTAGATTTTTACCGAGGATAAAAATGATTTAAACTGTTTAAAGACTAACAAAAATTTATATTTTTTAAATCACCAAGATATTAATTATAAAATGTATGACATCTTATTAAGGTTAATTATGTTTATATTGTTTTATTCAAACATTTTTTAGAAAGGTTACATTTTTTGATTTTTAGACATCAACAAAATACAAAACTATACAAGTCATTGCAAATCAAATGTACAACACACATTTTGGAATAAATTTCGTGCTGTACTGTGTAAGTGGCCAAAATTTTCGAAGAGCTTTGGTTGAGCTTTGGAATAAAAGAAGACATCCCAATAAAAGATTAAGGGAAACTCAGGTTACAACAGGTGAACATAATTTACTTTAAAAAAAAAATTGACTAATTAATTACCTATTGTATAATATAAAGCAACAAATGTTTTTTAAATAATATGATAAATACATTATATTTTAAGTTAAAACAAAATATAGGTTTAAATAATAAACATTGGATGTATCTATATAAACAATACATTATATTATTATCTCACTTAACAGATGTTTATGCAGTTTTTTTTTTATAAATATCAACTTTCAATATCAAATAAATAATATTTCATTTATTTTTATTCACTATAGATAACTTCTTATTATAAATATTATTAAAATCATTTTAGATTACTATTTTACTCTAAAATTAATTTCATATTAAAATTTTCAAAAACTAAACATAGCAGTTTATTCTTTATACTTTTCAAAATTTTTTAAAAACTTTTAAGATCCCAGAACATTTAATTTATCTTAAGAGGAAATTTTTTTATATACAGAGTAATGTTCAAAACTACAAAGCATACTCGCCTCTCTTTTATATTTAAAATAATACATTTTTTCAAAATCTGGTTTTTGGGATGTTTAAGTATAATTTACTTAAGACAATAATAACAATTTTAAACCATTTATTAATACGTTAATACGCCTAAATCTGAGAATAATGGTACTATGTAATGGTTTTACAAAACGTAGTATCTAAAAACTTTAATATTTAGTCTATAGTACTCTAGATTTTATTATACTAAAACAATTTTTACAAATTATGAAAATTATAAAAATGTAGTAATTTAATATTGTTAGAAAAATTTTCAAATCATAACAGTTCAAAATCTTGTAAACCAACAACATATACCATTGCCCTTATTACTTAGAAGTAAATATTAAGATATAACTATAAGATGCTACTTGTTCAAAATTCAATGAAACGCCTTTACAATTTACAATAAAAAGAGAAGTCTTGATATAAAAATTATCTTAGACATTCTTTAAATTGTATAAAGTATACCTAATTAAAATTTCCAAAACAAAATTTGAATTAACCAGTTAGCAAAAAATCGAGGGTAATGATGCTAAGTAAATCGCCCAGTACCTATTATAATGTATACACAAATTACAAAACTAATTACTTTCACATTTTCAGAATATACTAAGAGGCTTAAATATAATAATGGATATTGGAGTACTACAGTATTATATTAGTATTTATTTTTGACAGAATATAAGTTATATTCTGACATATACACGATTTAAAATACGGATAATAATTTATAAAGTAAACAAAGCAAAAGTGGTTTTAAACACCTATACAAATACAACCAATAGTTAGAAATAAATTCTTAGCAATTTTAAATCAATAGCATAAATAGGAGCATCAGAAAATAGTAAACATTTAAAAGTTTTAAACGTAATAAAAGAAAAATAAACGTGCCTAACAAATAAATTGGATTATTCATATAGAAGTAAGAAAATATACTTATGCATGTATATACTGTATGTATACATACATGTATATATACATATAAACATAAAATAAACTAAAAGGAATTCGCGAATTATATTATGAATACAGTAGTTATCATATATTTTTCATAAATACGTAAAATTATCAATAAATAATAAATTACAAAATACTTAAGTAAATACCACATTACTATTATACATTCCCTTTGAAATAAATAATTATCAAGCTAGATAAATATGATATGGGTAAAGATGAATGACCAAACATCATTAAATTATTTTTCTAAATTAATTTATTGATAATAATATTATTTTATTTTAAAGGACAAAATAGTATAGTAAGTTTCTTAATTTCGTGGAGCTGAAGTCTTCTCAGCAAGCATAGATTAAATACTTTTAACTAAACCATAATTTGAAATTTAAATGCGAAAGTCAATACAGGTTTCAAATAATACTTCACCAACTAAAACTATTAATATATATATATATACATATATATTTAAATTTCTAAATGCAAGAAATGTATTAATATTAGACATTTGATAAAAGAATTGTCTTAATTAATATTTCTATAAACTATAAATTTATTGCAATTTTATGAAAAATAAAAAAACATTTTAAATTAATAATCATTATAGTTTTCTACGATTTGTATGATAAGAAGTGAATATTTTATAGGTACAATATAAAGCATGAATTAAAATGAATTATTTTATCAACTGAAAGTGGTATTTAGAACAATTTAAATATAATTTCATATCGAATAAAAATATTTACTGACTCATTAACAAAAAAAAAAAAAAACGTAAAATTGTGATTCTGAACTAATCAAATAAACTGTAAATTCTAAAAAAAATGTATATATAACAATGTTAGGTTTGTATTTAAGGCAGTATATTTAATTGGAGAATTTAGGCACAATCAGACACATTTTTCATATTATTTAACCACTTTCCAGTTTAATTGTACAACTAACTAGTAAGTACCCAGCAAGAATTTTTAAAAATAATTCTTATTTTAATATTTTATTAAAAATTATTACTCTACATATACTATAGAAACTTTTTAATAAAGTAGTTAAGCATTTTGTTATACAAATAAACATTTAACATATGGGTTTATAATAACAAAAATAGTATTCAATTACAATAAGTATTAGGACATTTTTATAATTTTGAATCTTTGAGAAGATCAAATAAAATAAGGATGGTCAAGCGAATAACGCTTTGCTGTACAGTAAATATCGAGTTAAACTGACACATAGAAAAAGGTCATTATAATGGGTATATGTATATTAAATTTGAATACAATGATGGGTATCATTATATACGAAAAATGGTTCTGAACGGAAAAAATTTGTCAGCCTAGGATATATTTTCCACTGAATGGTGAAAATGGTGGTTTATGTCTTAATGATCTAAATATCCTAAAATTAAATCACGTACAAAAAATGCCAATTTTAACAACTGGTATATGTCTCAATTTTTATGACTAGTAATTTTTAACTACAACAAAAATCTAAAATTATTTCATAGTAAATCGTTATTTTACGTATGCATTTTCGCAAACGTACGATAAAATTGTTTTAATTGGCCAACACTTAACTTCTTTTGTATTATTGTAAGCCAAACTTATAGAAAATCTTGTATTCAATTTTTAATTCTAAGCTACTTATACAAACTGTTTTGTACATTTTTAACTACAAAATAATTTCAAAATATTCATGATTTTGTTACTGTATTATATATTGCAGTATTATCAGAATTCTCAAAAAGTGGGGTTGGATCAAAACAAACTACTGTCAACGGAACTTGGAAGGAAGTACATGAACTTATACCAATTGCACACAGTTAATGTTTTATAGATAAACTCATTTTTGAATACAATGTACCTAAATTAGGACTATATTTATCTAAATATTAAATAACATAAATTGTATATGGTAAATGCACTGTAAGAAATAAGTGAAAAAAGGGATGGTAAAAGGAATCCTTTTAAAAAAATGATATATGTGTAGGTGAATGTGTATATTATTATATAATAATTATTTATTGTAAATTAAGTAATAATAACTTAGGTACAGTACAATACTAAATTATTATATTATTATAAAAAGATTTAATAATTATTAATATTCAATTGAAATAACGATAAAAACGATTTTATAGTATTTTTATCATGGATCATTCTGATTATAATTCAGTAAATTTCGTATTACACATACTGGGAACGTAAAATAAACGTAAATATTACAAACACGAAATTATAAACGAAAATTTTATTTATCAATGTTCAAACTTTTAAAAATTTATTTTTTTACTTACTTAAATTTCAAAAGTCATACAACAAAACTAATATAGAATTAACTATTTATTAATAAATGTATATTTTTAATTCTTCCCTACCGATAAATCTTTTCAGTTTGCGCCTGTTAAAATACGCATTACAAATTATAATAAATATTATGTATATATTTAATGCACTATACAATACAAATGTATTAAAACCAATCTTTTTTATCAATAAATAAATTTTATATAGGTAATCTGTATATTTTTGAACAATAATAGATAGTTTATAACATGTCCATTAAAAATAATATTGTGTTTTGATATTAGGTATATAACCAAACATATAATATAATGGATAGATATTGATGTATTTGTAGTACCTATGTATATTGTATGTATAATACTATGAAAAATATGTGTACATATTTGTAGTAAGTTAAAAAATAATTATTCTATATCTTATAAATGTATACTGTGTAATAGATTATTTTATATGTACTTATTATGATATAATAATTATTATCGTTTTGTATATATTATAATACTAGTCTTTTTACATATCTGAGCGCACGGCAGTATGCCAGGCCAAGTTCTAGCAATGACAGTGTATGTTTACAGTTAACACGAACCAATTCACCCAGTTTTTCTAACCCATATATCTCTGTTTCCTTTTAAGATAAACTTTTGAAATTTAAAACACAGATAAATCTTAAGTAGCCTAGGACGCACTGTAAAAATATGAACCCATAATATTGTGTCTTTCCAAAATGGGAGGATGTTAAAATTTGTATTATTGTTACTGACTCACTCACTCACTCATCATCAAAATTATAAGACACTTCCCGTTATGTAGATACGTGAAATTTGGCACAAAGGTAGGTTTTATAATTAATGCCACTTTATAGAGTGTTTTTCTAGACGTGTGAAGTGGCGCGCTTGGCAAGCATAAACGTTTTCTTTCAAATAGCGTTACAATATCAATATGGTAATAAGAAATTATTTGTAGTTGACTTATATATATATAACATTATAATGTTAAATTTATTTTATTCAAATAAAAAATTTAATATAAGAATTCAAGTATAATAGAATATGTTAATAATATTCGTCGGTTTACGGAAGAAAATTTTACGTGATAACGTCATAAAAAAAAAATTAATGACAAATTGTATACTTTTAAGAATTGAATGGAATTATTATCACTACAATATCATTATTTTGTATAATACAAAGAAAGAGTTACCGAGTTACCAAAATAGCAACGACCCTATCGTGATTGCAAAAAAAAAATCTTCGTCCACGATGCTGAAGCTCGCAAAAATAAATAATATCTGCAACAAAAACCAAATGGTGAAAAAAGGCCAAGTTCTAAACTGCTCCCTCCCAAAAAAGTTGGCCTTTTAAAGTAGTGAAATCTACATTGTGGCCAAGTTTGCTATTTTTTAATTCATAACCTCACTGCACTCCTACATTAAAAAACAACACTCCTATTTTATTTGTATTGTTTAACACTTGGCCAGTTTATGAATGAAGCATAAAACATCATTATAAAATGTACTCGCTAATGACTTATGTGGGTGATGGGGAGAAAAGAACTCAGAAAAAAAGAAAAAGGTTTGGATTTCTTCTCAAAAAAGACAGCGAATCATATAAGTGGTATCTACATTGTGGTCAAGTCTAGTTTATACCTCATTCAGAAATTTGCCAAGTGTTAAACAATACAAATAAAAGAGGAGTGTTGCTCTTTAATGTAAGAGTGCAGTGAGTTTATGAACTAAAAAATAGCAAACTTGGCCACAATGTAGATTTCACTACTTTAATAGGCCAACTTTTTTAGGAGGGAGGAGATTAGAACTTGGCCTTTTTTCAAAATTTGGTTTTTGTTGGAGATTATATCTACTTAAATTTAAATTTATAAATTATGAGTTTAAAAAAAAAAAGTGGATAAGTGGATACATAATAAAACATAATGGTAATACGAACATTTGGTAAATATTCCAAATATATGTATACGATCATTTATTTTTGAATTACACCGAACAAACAAAATCAATATAGTTGAATAATGGCTTTGTATAAAAATTACAGTTTTTCCATAATTTTTATTTTTTTTTTTATTTTTCATGAATCATTGAAATCCTGAGAATTTTTAATTTAACCCGTTTAATGGGCAAAATAGATCCAATCAGAAACCCCACTCAAAGTTAAAAATTAAAGAATGTTTTCAACTACTTATCGTGTACCTACACATAAAACAACTTAAATATTGTTAAATTATTCAATATTATAAATATACCAAATTAAATAAATGAAAATAATATTCAGTATAATATATTATATAGGTATCTAGCGATTATAGACTATGATTATAAAATATGTATTTCTACGACAAAGTATTTGAAATTTAAATATTTTATTTAAATTTATATCATATTACATAATATGAATTTTAATAATCACCATTTTTTTGCGTATACAGTGTGGTGGTTCAAGTAAAAATGTAGGTATAGAGAATTTAAGTTTTTAAAGTACCTACATATGAGATGATAGGTACCTATTGGTTTTAAATTCAATATTTTGAAATAATGGTTAATTGAATTTTTATCAAGAAATATATAATAAAATATTTACTTGTTGTAAATTACTAAAATAGAATAAGTTCGCAAAAAAAAAAAATAAAAATAGTGCAACATAAGCTATTTTATATCTAAACATAATTTAAGTCACAAATTATACCAAATAATAAGTTTATTGTTATGATTAGAACGTGAACTTTAATGTAAAAAACATTTTTTCCGAATGTACCAAAATATTACTTTCCAGACTTTCGTTCCATCGAAAAATAAAATCTAAAAAATGAAACTTTGACATTGCATTTTTTTTAAAAGTATATTTTTTTATTTATTATATAATAATGTAAAAATGGATAATAATTTATTATTAGCTATAGGTACTACAAAAAAAGAAAAGGGAAACTAAATAGTTTTTATTTATTTGACTTATTATTTTTATTACCTATGTTTTAACCTAAATAGTAGACAAATGCAGCGGTGGTAATCATCTGACAAATGAAATTGTTGTCACGTCGAATCAAATAATATAAATTACAAGAAAATAGAAAGATAATTTGTTTAAGGCTAGCGATATCGACAAATTTCGTTAGTTTAAATAATTTAAATAGATTTTTAATCAATCATTTTTTATTTCATATCAAGTTAAAAATAATTTTTAAAAGCAATTTTTAAATTTTCATAATGTATTTCAATGTATGAAGTCTTATTTTTTTATTTTTTAGAACATAAAATCTACGCTATGACAATGATAATCAATTAAAGGGATTCGATTCCGATCTGTTTTTAGGGAATTTAAGACAGATAATTCCTAAGTACGTGCGTGCATGTCGTATTAATGTGTGCGTACTAAGTTATCAATAGTATTTGTGGTTGTAATCTAAAATAAACAGCGAAAATCTCCCGATGTCCACGCACTACACGAATATTAGTTGTATATATATATATATATTAAGTATTAACCGTTGCGAATTATTTGTATTCCCATTTCTCACGTATTTATTCAATACAATTTGAGAAAATGTATTACTTGAAAACAACTTTCTTATATATATATATATATATATATATTTTTTTTTAGCAAAATAGCATTGACATTTTAAAGATAATATAATAAATGATTTATATTAATTACTAATGACAGTACACTCTTACACAACTTTCTGTGGTACCTACTGTTTATAGTAATACAATTATCGGATTGTTAGTAAACATGTATAAACCTATTTAAATTATAGGTACTAGTTACTAATTAAATAGATGCGAATAAGTACGTGGCACATAGCTTAAATTATTAATTTTTCAATAGTTATCCCTGTTTAAAATAGTTTGAATTATTATTTTATATTAGCTATATTATTTTGGTTTTGCATTATTTTTTTTCAGATTTTATTTAAACTAAATTCGATTAAAGCAAGCAATAACAATTTTGTTAATATATACAGGTATTCTGGATTTAAGTTTAAAAATAATAGTTTAACTTCCCTACGAAATACTTCATCCGATGGGTGAACATATTAATCCACATTTACATTGTTTTGTGCATATGTGAAAAACTTAGATTTAACTCCATCAGAGTATCCCAATATTAAAAGTAAATATCCTGTTAGAATCCTAACATAATGTTCTACGTTTTTCTAGTTAAATTATAAAGGAAAATTATTACTTACTACCTACAATCTACATCTATAAAATGTTTAACTAGTTTAATATAATACATAACATTGTTACATATCAACGGTAGAAATTCCAAATTATGTTAACTTCATCAACAATAACAAAATAAAGATTTTAACTGATAATGATAAAGACTTAACAAATACATATTTTCCAAAAGTTACGTAAATGTAAATTTTTTTTTTATTGAACATTTAGAAAACAAAATTTAAATTCCATAATTCATTTTTAAAGAAGCTTTATTAATATTTTATTAGTCCTAAAAAATGTAATTTACATGTGCTACATAATTTAATCATTCTATCGTAAAATTATTTTTAAAAAAAAATTATCAATAAAATTATATATACTTATGGGCTTATGGCAATTATTCAACCTGTATAGAGCGATTCACCAAGTATGCTCCCAAATATTTTCTTTTCATAATATATTTTTTCTTAAAGACAATATTTTAAAATTTTCAAGGTTTTTACTACTATTTAAATTATCCTAAAGTAATACAAACTTCTATTTTTAATGTGAAATCACTTTTTTACTATAAATTATTTAGAGGATAATAATATTAAAATTTTTGGTATACCCAATTCGAAATTCCAAAAAATTTATATAGGTATAAAATAATAAACAGAGTAAAATTTGATATACATTTATACATTGCATTAAGTATTAAGTTATTAAAAAAAATATAATTACATTCCTATAATTTCAATGTAAAAACGAATTTAAAACTATAAACATATAGATCCGCGGGCAATGAAGAGAAAAACCATTCATGTATCGATGTATGATAATCAATAAACAGCTGCAGTGTGTAGCACAGTTTGTCTGCTAGGACGTTATTTAGTGAATGATTATACAATGTGCAATATAACAAATGTGCAAAGACCATAATTATAAAAAAACCTTCTATTACCACGTCTTTACACCCGTAAGACCCTACCAATTATTTGGCTCCATGTTACTTGCATCCCAAAAAAGGTATGTTTCAGGACCACCTGGTGGTAAACTGATAAATTTTACAGATAACTTGATTTCTGTTTTGGGGACGCAAGATGGCTGTATAATTACTTCGATATTATCCACTAAAATCACTAAACTCGATAGTATTGTGTTAGGTACTAAAATTAAAAAATAAAGCTACGATAATAGTAATATAGTACGATAGGTATTATGTGCAATATGGTGCCGATGTATACAATAATATTTCATTGTACTAAAAATCATCAAGCAGCACATAATGTGACCTTTATTACCACGGTTTATAAGTTATTAGTTTATTACTGTATGATTTTACAAATCTATTAATATAGATATCTACTCGTAATATTAGTATACTTATACTTATAAGTTACATACCACACATTCTAAATTGAAGTCGCAAACACGTATGAATAACTCTGCCTATTCCTACAAAGAACCTGTGTATAATAATAATAATAATATCGATATTATTTAATCTACACGATACCATGCGATATGCGAATATGCGACGTTTACAATTATCAGCATTCCCCGGTACATTTAAACATGGATTCAAAGGAATAATTAGCTCCGGTGAGTAGTGGTAGATATTACACAGGTTCTTTGAATAAAAATAATATACAATTTTTCTAACACTATATAATTGTTATTTACGAATGTAAATTTTTGTTTTTTAAAACACTGCTAAATTGTGTCATTAATAATTGCCAGTAGGATATACCTAGGTACTCGTATATAATTTGATAGACTGCAAATGTAAAATCGATCGCATTTACAATAAAGCCACACAATTAAAAATAAATTAATACGTGTAAAGTAATAAGAACACACTTGTAACAACTCCAGTTTTTAATCAATGAAAATATTCATGCCTAAGTATACTGTCCTGAGTCCTGAATAGATAGTTGTGTTTGTTACCCATCGGGCTAATTAGTTACACCTAATCTATAAAAAGTTATATATTTTATGATTTTAATTTATTTTTTATTCAAATACACCTAACTACTTTATAAATCATCATTCAATTATTCAACAAAACTAAACCTTCCAAAACTTCTAATAAAGGGTGATTCACCAATTATGCTAATCCACATTTTTATTACTTGTGATGAATCATCCTATCCAGTATCTATATTCTATATGTATAATCCAAATACATTAAAATAAAGGATGTAACTGGTAAAGGTGGTGGTCTGGATTTATCTCCTTTTTCTTGAAAAGGTTTAAAATTTATTGTGGCATATTTACTCAAAAATTGATAGTTATAGTACAGTTTGTAAATACTATGTAATACTTGGTCAAAAATTTGGAGACAATCATCAAAAACTTTCCAATATAGATAATTAATATTTTTGATAGTTGGAACATACAATTGAAGTATTTAATGAATATTTAAAGATTTTCATAAAGCTAATGCGCTAATTTTTTACAAGATGACAATTTTATAACTGTCCATTCGAAAAAATGAAAAATCATCAAAATATTACACGAAAAACTACAGATAGAAGATCACGAAAGATTAATACCGATAACTGAAACTATAATCAACAATAAATTACTTTTCATGGTATATGTATTTCAAATGATTCCAGACCACTTATGTTAGAAAATATCCAACATATAATGATAAAAATGTACGCACTAACTGCCAATACTTGTTTATTATGATGTTAAATCTTGATTGACCGTCTAGAAAATAAAAGATTAAATGTTCCTTACTTAAGTTTTCTCATCCAAAAGGTTAGAACTGAGTAATTAAAAAATAAAATTAAGGAATTTATTTTCAAAACAAAATGGACGAAATTAACATCAATGTATGAAATTTTATAGTTCGAAAACCATGATGAAATGATATTAAATAAATATTTATAAACCTACTATTGAAACTTAAAAAAGAAATTTAGTTATTCCAATATATATATATATATTATATAATCAAAATCATTTAATCTAAATCGAAGCATAACAATAATTGAATCTGTTATAATTGTAGGGACAGCAAACAATCTATTTTTTTTAATATTGCCTTTATATAAGACATAACAATTAGTGAAGTACGATTTAAGTGAAACATAATTAAAATGAAACTATTTTTAATGAAATTGAAGAAATGTGATTATTTTTGCAATTCACTTTTTATAACGACTTTATATTATACAACTAAAAGATAGATTTTTAAGACATAAAATAATTTTGTCTTATTAAAAATTATTAATAAAAGTATTGAACATTTTCAATATTAGTTACTGATTTTAACTTGTATGTCGACTTTATAGATATCTATTGTTCACTATTTAAATAAATACGTAAAACTAGAGAATATAAAGTGGATCACACATTATTAAACAATCAACCAAGTGCGGTCGTTAAAATATTAAGTAATTGCAATTCTGATTTGTTTCTATGTAGTACCTATGTGTACACTATTTATTAAGCAGGCCCTGATTTAGTGAAATAAGGGCCCTGTGCACTATAAACTTTGAGGGCCTTTTTTAACTGAAAATTTAAAAAAAAATAATAGTTACATATTTAACAATAAAAAGTTAAGTAAATAGATAATCACATTACACAAATGAAATATTTGGAATGATACCTAAGTGATAACACAATATTTCTATACAGGCATATAGGCATAGTACTGCAGCCTGCTGCTGCAGCTACAAAATGTTGCAAATGTTTACTAGTTTTTGGTAAATGGTTTTTCTTGCTTATAAACATTATTATTTATTACCATTGATAATATCATTGAATTATAACTAGTATTATAACCATAGAGTATACTCTATGATTATAACTGACCGATAACTTATCGACTGGTATAACTATCGATAGCTTATTAGTCTATAAAATGTATGAAAACTACATCTGCTGCGGCCTCCTTAAATAGATTATATAGTTACTAAGTCTTATTAAAAATATATTTTATTTATGGTAGCAAAGTATGAAATAAAAAATGGAAAGGGGCCCTTTAAATTCGGGGGCCCTGTGCTAGTGCACCGCCTGCACATGCGTAAATCAGGGCCTGTTATTAAGTTTTAGCTGCATTAACAATTTCGGCTGCAACTCCTGCAAGAATGTCAACGCTCAAACGGGTAAAAAAATGTTTTAGAAACACTACTGGTGAAACCAGATTTATTAAAAATTTATAGAAGTATCTAAGTGGATTTTGAAAATAAATAAATATGCTCTTCAACAAAGACAAAGCTATTTTACTAATTTAATTCTAAAATAGTCAATAACTGTAAGTTTTTAAGTTATAAATTATTTTTTAAATTAAATATTAGAATGATTTGTAATTTATAATTTAATTTTTATTTGTATTTAATAATAGTTGCATATGTAAATCAATAATAAATTATAATGTAAATATTACTGGGATAACAATTTAAACGAAAATTAAGAATACTTTATTTTGAGCATAGAAATAAAGTGTCCATGGGTAATGAAATTTGTTTCCATATACGGCCTTAATTAAAATTAATATGTATAAATTGAACAATTAATTTATTATCTTGTACATAATGTAAATAGAAAAAACTGTATATATTCACAAATTGAATATTGGGTAAAATTGACGGCACTATAATAATGCGCGCTATAATAGACCACTATAGTTTATAATTTACCAAAATTGATTAAGAACGTTTATTCTCTTATCCACTAAATCAATACCTATAATATTAAATTATAATAATATACTAGGTAATAATAATAGATAATAAAAATCCATCAAAAATGTAGAATAAATAATATTATTCTATTATATTCCTTATGTAAATTAATTAACGATTCTTTAATTATTTATGGTACATTTTATTGACAAGGTCTCTTTTCATGCATATAAATATTATATTTTGTACTATAATATACCTACTAATAAATCTAAATTAAATTCCATTTACTTGTTTCACCGTGGATTTTAATAATAACTACCTATTTTGGTTGTTTTCTTCATTTATTTTTCCTATTTTACTATTATATTTATCAATAACTATTAATTAAAATTGTATAATTAAAAACTTGAGAAACTCTGAGATTCTTCATTCTTAAAGTATGGATACTAAGTATAATAATTATTTATAAATAATTCATATATAAATATACTAGTTGAATTATTAGTTTTAAACGTTTTAAATACCTATTCATTCATACAGATACAATATAAAATAGTACTCACGTGCAGTAACCGGAGATTCAGATGGTAAAATTGGTGGTAAAAGTTCAACACATCCAGATCCAAAAAACCTCTTATCTAATACTTGTAATAATTGTAAAGCGGTATCTCGTACAGAAGACCGTGGACAACCAGTATTCATCAGTGTAACATTAATAATTGCTGTATAATGATCGCATGGATATTCTCTAAACAAAATATTTTATAATTTTTTATTATTAAAAATATCATTTTCCAAACAATATGTATTATTTTATATGCATCATATGTGCATATAATATATTTATATATGTCACATCCATTTGATGAAATTATCCATTTCATGAAATGGAAACCGTTTTTTTAGTGAAATAATTAAACATTTCGTATCGTGTAATTTTTTTCACTAAATGACCATTTACTTGATAAAACTAAAAAAAACATACAATCGTTGTCATTTTATTTTTACTACTTTACGACATTCGGTTTCTTATATAATATAATTATAAAAGTATCTAATTGTAATATTAGATGACAAGATTCAAATACAAGATTCATGACTGTATAGTGTATAATTATTGATTATTTCAGTACCAAAAGTAGACAGAAGATCTTCAGATCCTATATACGATATTGGTGAAAAAAGAAATAATATATGTGAATCGTATAAAAATCCAGCATAGACAAATAAAAAGATGGTTGGGATCTGGAAATTTACAAGTGGTTGCATCAAATTTTACAAATTTTGGTCAAGTAAAAAAAAAGATTTTGTGAAACAGTTTCTGCTTTATTAGGAAGGCAAGCATATTTGAGCCTGTTCATGTAAAAAAAAAAAAAATGTAACTAACTTTTGCGTATGTTTAAAAATAAAAGAAAACATAATAGTCATTGTCATGATTCAACTAAATGTTCAAATAAAAAAATAATTAAATTTAAAAAAATAAAATGACAATGATTGTATACACAATTGTGTGTATATGATAAAAAGTGGATGACCATTTGATGAAAAAAATTACACTACCTATATGAAATTTTAATATATATTTCGTGAAAAGTTATCCACTTTATGAAATTTTAAATTATTTCACTAAACTTATACGCCGTATATTTTTTTTTAGTTTAAAGATTTTTGGGGCATACATTAAGCATATTATGTATTATTATAATATGTATATCAATGTTTTTTTTTTTTTTTTAACCTTGATTATTAGATTAACAAGAAAAATTTTAACTAACCTAATTATTACACCTATTAAACCTTTTACCCATTAAACTGTAATATTGTGGCAAAAGAAATTCTAAAATTTTCGTTTTTCAAAAATTATTATTTTTAGATAGTGGTAGGTACATCTGTGATTAATATGATATATCCCAGACATCAAAAAGTATAATATTATGAAGTATTAACAGTATAAATGTACATAAAATAATATCTTAAGTAACCTTACTGTATTCATTATACCTAACTGTATAGATAATATTAAAATAAATATGAAATAATTGATATAATTAATATTTTGATACTTTTATTTGCTTGGGAGAGTTGGGACTTTGGTAGTATTATTTATACTATAATTTGACATACCTAGTGCTGAATATCACTCCAAGTGCATGAAAACATGCATCTGCAACTGATGGCACAGCTGTATAACACCTATCTACAACCCAATCAAGAAGTGCTCCCATATCGGGATTACAATCTAACAGCAAAACAACTGTTTCTAAAGCCAATTGATGAACTCGTTTATCAGGATGTGCTAGTAACACATCTATCCAAGTATATAAGGATCCATCAGGTTCAGCCAATGTATGATTGAAACATGGGCCACATGTAAGGACGGCACAAGCTGCTTGTAAAGATGCCATTTGCAAATCGTCTTTAATTAAATTTATGGTCAGTAAACTAGTTGAAATAGCAGATGATGCCCAATGTTCAGCCCAATTACAAAATAGAGTGAATAAATTTTGGCGTAATTCTCGTTTTAACAATGTTCGGTAAGTTTCAACTGAAAAAAAAATGTAAATTTTAAACAACAGACAAAACAATTTAACAAAAAATACACATTTTTAGGAAATTTATAAAATTTATTTATTTTTTTAATATAAAAATACATAAATTCTTGCTTATTTATATAATTCGATTCTAATAAAATTTTATATTTTGAATACATGAATATTAACACATTTTTTAAAAGTAAAAAATGTATGAAAGTAGAGCACCATAATGAAAATCTCTTTAATATAGTTTGCCGATAGTATTTTGAACAAATAAATAATAAAAACAAATAACTATAATTTGGAAAGAGCAATTTGCAATTAATGATCTAGTACTTTTACTTCTGAATAGAATATATAAACGAAAAAATAATTAATAATAAGTATTAAAATACACAATAATAGTAAATACTAAATAGGTACTCGGAACTTTAATTTATTAGTTCTAGTATAAATTCACTAATTAAATTACTTCTTTTATAAAAATATGATAAATAATTTAAGACAGGATGTTGATGACATTCATTTTTTTTCCTTCAATTGTATTCAATATTCTTAACTAAAAACTCATCTTATGCCTCTCTGGTTAAGAATATAATAAAATTTTAATTTTGAAATTTTTAGTTATAATTTTATAAATATATATTTTTTTAAATCCTACCTACTTATTTTTTTTTATTATTATGAGTAGTTTTTTTGTTGTGATTGGAATTACTATGTAAAAGTGCTCACGTGTTATACTATACATTTTTTACAGATAAGTTAATGTAGATACTTTAATACTAATTGAATATTTTATTTATAATCAAAAAATAAATGTGATTGAATTGACATTAATCTTTGTTCAATTTAATCTGAATAATTTTCTAACATATATTTTAAATTATTGTTATATCTATGAAAGTTGTTAGGTTTTTTTTTATTTTTACTTTTTTCAGTTTTTAAAACATTAAACCATTTTTATGTCTATTTAATTAATATTTTTAAAAAACATACAAGTACTATTCATTCCTTATTTAATACTTAAATATTTTATATTAATATTATTTTATAAACTATCAGCATTAAGATATAAACTTAATTAAAATCTTTATATTTCTTATAAACTAATAAAATTGTTTACTTACGTTCAAAACTTTTTATCATCTTCATTACAAATCTGCAAAAATACAGTTTAATTTCTCTAAGACTATCTTTTTCTGATTCCAATTCTAAACAGATTCTAGCTCCATCAACATATTCTTCAATTGTTGGGTGTAACGAATATGTATCTCTATCTAGAACAAATGAACTGAAAAAAGACAATGGGTATAATATAGATATTAGATATTGCATATATATAATATTATAAGTATAATATTTCTTTGACAACTTTATGAGTATACAATATTTACTTACCTGCAACCAAATGTTCCATACCCTGCAATAAGTTCAAAAACCTTAACTAACTGTAAACGCAATGCATCTCTTCGTCTACGGCGTCTCATATTTTCTTGTTTTCTATCCACAGCTTCTTTTATAAAAGAAATTAATTCTTCCATGAGATCTCTATTTAGTATAAAATATACATATTAACTTAAAATGTCTAATTAGCTTTATTAATTATTTGTTTATTTTTTTACTTTAATGCTTCAGGATTTATTGTTCCCATTGCATAAATAGCTGCATCTCTAACATCAGCTACTTCACATCTCAGTAATGGTGCAATTAATTTATACAATGCTGTTGGTGTAACACTTTTGCTATCATTGCGTTCACCAGTTGCTAAACTATCTGGTGAAGAACTTAAACTTAAATCAGGCGAAGCACATCGTATAACTGGATTTGGTGCAAGAGGTACAACTCGCATAGCAAACATTGTATAATATCGCCACAGAGTCAAATATTGATCACGTTCTGTTAAAGGCTTCCTTGGAGGAGCTGAACTCCTTAATAATGAAGCTCTATTATCACTTACTGGCCTATAGAAATAAAATAACTATAAGGTAGTACAAAAATATCAATAGTAATACAAACTAACTTACGTGGGGTCAATTACTGTGAAAAGATTATGAACTCTAGAAAATACTAATAGCCAAGCCTGAGCAATAACTGAAGGGCATTGCTTTATAAGAACATTTGGAGACAAAATACCAAAAAGTATTGTTCCCCAAGGATCACTATTTCCTGTTCCACCCAATAAGCTTAACGATGAAGCAGTTTTAGTAGAATTAATATCATCTTGAATTCCTAAAACATTTTATACTTACATATTCACTGTAAATTCAATAATAATTTTGAATACAAAACAATAATAAAATATTAATTAACCTGCTGTCCATATAGGAGCATTCCGATCAACAATCCATTGCAAATCGATTGAATTTGCTGCAGATGCAGTCATTGCTGCTAATTTTTCAGCTGAAGGCAACATAGGAAGACATCTTTCAATTAACTGAGGACAAGCCTTATCAATAACATCAATGACTGGCAGTATGTCTTTTGTATTATCTAAACCGAGATAAATTAAAATATTTTTTAATTTGTACAGTTACTATGAAGTATTTCTAAAAATTCAAACCTAATATCTTCATTAGACATTTTACTTCACGTAGTATGTGTGCTGATAAACGGCGAGGACTTGGTCGGCAATTACATAACATTACTAATGCTAAGGCTTCTGCTTGAGAAAAATCAACTTTTTTAAATTTTTTCTGGTTATTAGTTATATCAACTTTTTTATTTTTTTCTGTTTGATTTTTTATCAATCCCGATGTAATACTATTTTTCCAACAAGTTAATAATTGCAACAACATTCGTAAGCCATTATCAACTAATTGTGGAAATGTGTCTTGCACATCACGAGCCAAAAATTGTGTAAAACCTAAATGTTAATTTTAGACATTCAATATAATTGAATAATGAATATATATATATATATCAACCACTATATTATATACTTACTAGTAATAACTTCGTGACGCCATTCTGGGAAATCAATAATCAAAGTTTGAAGACTCTGATATGCTAAAGCACGAAGTTCTTCATCCATATGTACAGTTAAGCGAGACAACATATCTACTAATTCAGCACCAGTCATAGTCTCAGGTATTAAACGTGGAACAGCTGCTACACATGTTCGAAATAGATCAATACGTGGCTTTCTTTCACCAGTAATCATCTCATCAGGTTCCTTATAAAATAAACTATCAATTAATCTATAAAGACTAAAATTATAAAAACTCTCAAAATTATAAAACATATAGTAATAAGTATATACTATAAGTACAAAAAAAAAATTAAATAATCTATGAACCTGATTGAAATAGTCTTACATTTTACTGACTTTACTGAACTATTACTTATCATGAACAAGAAAAAAAATGTTATGCTTACTATTAGTGATTAATGTTTATTATTAAAAATATCAAATTAAAGCAAACTGTTTTATATTTTATATTTGTATCTATAGAATATGTAATATGATACAAGAAATTCTGAGCTATTAATATTTATTATCTTTATACAAGAGTTAAAACTAAATTCCTTATTTTAATTATTTTGTTTAGCTTATTTTATGGATAGAAAATTAATATCTAAATCAATAAAATAAAAAATGCAAAAATACTTTATTCATATTTTGAGTACTAGTCATCATCAAAGGTCTACCATAATGGGTATCCAATGCTCTTAAAATTTCAACAAACACTCTTCGCACATTTGGAAAATAAGAATGAATACCAATGTTTCTTGCTGTATCCTCAGTTAGCATCTAAATGTATTATTTAAATTAAACAGTTTTATTATTATAAAATATAATTAATATTAATTAGCGATAGATAGAACTATAATATATAATATAATGATATAATTTACTAACCTTATTCAAAAAAGTTTTTTTCACCCGGAGTGTACTACCAGATGGTAATACTCCAGATGTACCTGGCATTGGTGGTTCACCTTCTTTTTGTTCAAGACTATCTGCCACAACAAGAAAAGCTCTGAGACCAATACTCATTCGTTCTGGTGTAAGTATTAATTTAATTGGTCGTCCTACACTTAGCAAATCGTATACTATTTCACGCATAGCAAAGTCTAATCGTTCCTAGAATAATAGTTCATTTAACTCAACTTTTAATTGGAATAAGTTATTTAAAAAACTAAAATAACAAACATAATTTTAAATTTACCTGAGCAATAAATTGAATAATTTTAACAAATATATTTAAAGGTGTATCACGTGGTACAACAGCTTTTGATCCTTTAGGGAATAAAGAATGTACAATACTTTGTAAGCGAGACTGAGTAGCAGAGTTACTTTCACATTTTATTCTCACCATGTAAACCCATAGCAAACGATAAAGTGCCTCTATAATTAAAATACAAGAATAATATGACGTATGAATTACTAATAAAATAAAATAATTTTCAACAGATTTTTAAATGTGAATTACCTAAAGCAACTCTTGACATGTTTGTATCTCTATTTTTTAAATTTGATAAGCACATTGCCAAAAAGTAATGCCAATTTTGTAAGAAGAAAATTTTTTGACTAACACATAGCAAACAAGTTACTAATGGAAACAATGATAGTTTATGTTTTGATTTGGTACACATATCTAAAGTTGTTGAATAAAGTGATTCTACGAAATTCTTCAAACAAGGAACATTTACCTCATTTTTAACAATCTAAAATAAGAAAAATATGTAATTACATTGGCTTACAGGGAAAAAATAAAACATTTAAATAAAACTTACACCAGCCATAGGTAATAAAATCTCAACAAATAATCCTGCCATTGAATGTTTAATATCTTTATCTTTAACTTCGAGAAAATACTGAGCACACTCTTGCATAAATTGAAATGAAGCCTCAAAATCTTCAATAGGAACCATCTGTTAATCCACATATTTCATAAAAATATTAAAAATATAAATCTATAAACCATAAATTTATAAAATAAAAAAATATATTTGTGTAAAATTTAGGTACCTTAATTCTAAAAAATTTCATTCCCATTAACAATGAAATAATAGCCTGTGTGACATGTGGTGATGGTTCTTTAGCTCTCAATTCTTTTAACTCAGCCATAAACCGTTTTCTGACAGACAAAAACCTAGATTGAGCCAAAACTCCTAAGACTTCTGCATATAAATCAGCCACCATGTGTATATTTGGTGCATTAGGACAGTTTTGTGCTCTAAAAATTAATTATGATAATTAATACACAATTAGATAAGATTTCAATTATACAATAAAAGAATACTAAAAAATAACATTTTTTTATCCAATTGACCCATTGTTAGTTGTTGACCTTATTTAATTTTACACTAGTTGTATAAACATTTTCCAAATAATATAAACTAAACAATATTCATTAATGTTATTTTTAGATTCTATAATATGAAGGTTTTTTATATCCATTTGGGATAACACAAATCTCCAAAAATTACGTGTTTTAAACATAAGTAATCAAAATCTATATGTACATACATAGTGCTTTGAAAATTTTAATTTATTTTTTGGTTGATCGTGACGAATCTAAAAAAAACTCAAAGTAGGTACTATAAAAGTTTACCACCCCTGCCGTCTGATATATATATACAATATAAAATATACAAAATCAAATCCCAAGGGGAGGAGCGCTCCACCAATTTAATTCCTCCCTTATAATTGCCACTGATTACAGTATGGTTTTTAAGAAATCTTAGGATTTAGATCAGGTAAGTAATAAGAGTTTGTTCTTCAATACTTATCTCATTAAAGGTTAATGCCTTTAAAAACCTGGAGGTAATTACCCCACAAGGGGTAAAATAGGAATTTTCAAGGGGTAAATTAAACTATTTTTTTTTATGAAGTTTATATCTATTATTATTAACTCTGCATCAATTTTGTGTACTACAGTTATTGTAATAATATAATAAAATTATCATTAATAGTTTTAGATTAGGTACCTTATCTTATGTCCAAATGATACTTATAACTCAATAATTGTATTACTTTCATATAATATATAATATTTATATATTATTTCTGTTATTGTTTTGGGAGAAAGGGGTAATTCCTAATAACTAACTTGATTTATGGGTAATAGTCTCAAAAAGGTTGGGACTCGCTTGGTTAATGGTAGGTATATTACTATTATAAAACCAAAAGTAATGATAAATAATTATCGAAATTAAAAGCCAAAAACAATTTTGAACCCAGTTAAGGTTGCAATTACTAATATTTATTTATAATTTTTCTATAAATACTATTCAGAAAATGCCTTCTCTATAGAATCAATAAGACCCAATTTCCAATTGCTAAAAACATATTAAATGTAAAAGATTTTTAAATGATTTTAAAATATTGCATTAAAAAAAATATACATAGTAATACAAATAGGTACATGTTTAAATATGAATTTTAAATTGTTGGTGTTTAAAATTTATATTAATAACTCCGAGTAGTTCAATGTGAATAAAAAATGTAGTTTACATACCCTTCACGATATTTAAAATGTTTGAAGCATAAATTCTCAATATATGTGACTAAATCTTCATGCCCTGGATGAAATGGTAATTGTTTTAATACTTCTATCAATGCTAAACAAAATATAAACTCGATTGCCAAATCTTTTCGTTCTCCCATTACTTCTACTTCTTTAGTATCAATAATATCACTAAAATAAAATATATTATCATTGATTATAAATACTAGTATTTATAATCAATGATATTATGTATAGCATATTTAAAATAATATAATATTTATTCAATGTATAATTTCTATGCATGAATATATATTTTATGATATATAATACATAAAGGTATAAAATGAAGTTATAAAGTTTAATGAATTCAAAATTAACATTAATCATACTTTTTGCCTTTAAGTTCAATTTTCTTTGAATCTGTAGCATTGATATCAAGTATACCAATTTGTCGATCATACCAAGCAAAAAGAGCTTTCAGTATTGAAGGCAAGCAATGTTCAGCAACTGAACCAAATGCAATCAATAACTGATCAAATTGTGCATCTTCACCACGTTGCAATATTTTCATTAATGGTTTTTCTGGCTCGATCATTACCTCCTCCATTTTTCGTTCAGCCTGTACTGTAAAGTCTGCAAATAATGTACGCATAACATACTCGCCTGGCTTGATGTCCGTGTCTACATTTGGGAATGGTGAACGTTCTTTGTGTGCTCCCCATGGTAAAACTGTTATTACATTTTGCCGTTGACTTTCTGCAATATACACTTTATATTATAAAAAAGACAAAAAGTACATCAAATTGAACACTTTACCGGAGGTAATAGTTAGTGAACAATCTGTAATAGTGTTAGAATTTGATATGGTGGTTTGAAAAGTATCAAGTTTAGGTGTAGAAGTCCCAGAATCAATTTCACTTTGAAATTCAACATTACCAAGCATGACAGTTTGATCTTTTAAGTGAAAAATAACATGATCAATAAATTATGTAAAATGCTATGATATGTAAACAATCAATAAAAACTGTTTATACCACAAATAATTTGTTCCCGATTGTTTGCATCGATATTGATATCCGTATTCTGTTCCTCCATCACAAATACAATAATATTATATTAAAGAATTTAATTAATTGTGTAATATTCAGATCATTTCTATGGTTCTATCAATACGTTTTTTCTATCAGTTTGGTAAATTGTTTTTTCATATTTTTATACAAAACGACCTAGTCAGAGAAAAAATAAGTAATGTGTAAATCATTTCGATTTTTGATAATTGCATAATTAGTAATTTAATTGATGATTAATTTTCTCTGTGAAACGAAGTACGAAGACTATCCAGCATCCAATTATGAAAATATTAATAAAATAACTGAATTCAGAATTGTAATTATTTATATTTTTGTTATTCACTAATCACTATTCAGATGGTTATCTCTTACTACTTATCATCGATTACTAATATTATTATCTATAAAAAATTATCACAATTCTTATCACAGAGTACACACCGGGAGAATTTTTTATTTCAATTTTTAAGCACAGATTTCTTGTTTTTAAGTCATGTCACGGACTCTATAATAGTTCGTGGTTGGTATGTTACACGATTAAGATATAATATATTAATATGTATGTAGTATGTTGTTATCGTGGTGTACTGGTGTGTCGTGTCTCCTGTGTTAGTAATTAGTAATTTCTATAATACTACTACTATGTAGTATGTTCCTTGCCGATCTCATACCTAATACATTCAACGTTGGTCTTGAACACAGGACAAGGATTTATGTATATAGCAGTTGTGGACTGTGGTCCTGTATCCTGGATATTAATATACAACCGTGATCTTAAATCTTAGTGGTAAGAAAATAAAAGTGGATTAATTTTAATTTTTAATTGTACTATTGTTTTATGATTGTACTCCTATAGTAAATTAGTAGATACTTATTACCAACATCAGGCTATACCATTCAATATAGGTATAGGCGCCACATTTATTTTCCACTGTAGTACAAAAGAGAACTGAAATCTACTGTATGATTGAATATAGGTACATAAATATGTATAAAAATCGAAATTATATTTCATATTTAAAAAAAAACCGTTTACAATTCATTAATCTTAAATACAAAAAAAAAAATATATATATTAACTTTAACATATTAGTTTCAAATCTTACATGAATTTAAGATTTCTTTGCCTTTAAATAAAATAAATAAGTTAAATTTATTTATAAATAAGTCCAAAAATACAAAATACTCTATTAAATTATCATTTATAATTATACAATTTATTATTTATATTTATAAGTACTTGCAGGCTGCAGGTACCTAGATACAGGTATTTAAAAATATTTTAGTTTCTTATACAGTTATACAAATGGAAAGTAATGGACCATTAATAATGATCAATATAAAATAAATATAAAAAAGTTAAAAAATATTAACATAAATACTTTTTACCTAGGTATATATTATTTAGATCTATATAATAATCCGGTGTTAATAATAATATTGATTATTGTTGGTAGGTATTATCTTAATCTATATAATATGTGAAATTGTGACATACAACCGCAATAAACACCATTGGCCATCGCGATCGCGATATAGATGTACATAATAAATATAGGTACCTAACTATAGTGAATTTTTGTTATAATTGTTGTTAGACGTTAGTTATAGTAGTTAAACCTACGAAATAATAAGATAAAAAATAAAAATAAAAAAAAACATATAATAATAATATATGAACAACTATTTTTTAATTTTTTAAATAAATATTAATTATATAGAATATTTGTATTTTCGGACTTTTTGTCCAACTATCTATAAGAATTGAATCGGGACATTTTATACAGCTTTTTAAATATTATAATATTGTCTGCAATCCACTAAAATTAATATAAAAAAGACCACCGTACTACAATAAATTGTAGCCCGCCCGAACAAGAGTTGAGTTTACTTTTTGAGTTAACACTTATAATTAGTTATAACTACTTAAGAGGGTGCAACAATGCAACACCTATATGTGCTGTCTCCATCTTACAAGTGCGCAACAGTAAATTTACTCTCAGTAGATCACATTTAGCTCAGTTAGTATAAAAATTAGAGTGAATCGACCTATTATGAAACTTGATGCTAAGAACATCAATAATCAGTGTTCGTATGTTGATTTTTTACGAAAGGTAATGTAGATAATAGGTAGGTTTTCTTACGCACTTGTAAGTTGTAAGACGGAGACAACACAAGCGAACATGCGGTGCGGGTGTTGACGTTGAATACAATTATTAGTAATACCACATGGCACATTATACTACTATTATATATATTTTTTTTATAGACATTTGGCCATACATACATATTACATAAGGATTTGCTATCTCTGTAGTTTTGGTATGAATTTGTGGGTAATGGGATATGAGACAGTTTAAGTGTTTAGCCGTTTAGGTACAACTTAACTTACTGTATCTTATTGTAATGATAATGTAACATTTTTGATTTTTTAGGATTTGCATTAGTCTGGCCTATATTCGGGAGTAGTGCTAGTGCAACAGATTATTATATTATATTATTATACATACAAACTTAAAAGTTAATATTATGATTAGATTTACATCGTTATGTATTTAAAATTTAAATATCGATAATTGATAATAAATTTAATAATTGGCAGATTAGAACGTGCGCCAACGTTGAAACCTGAAAATCCCATCCATTAATTGTCAATAAATTATATTCCCTCGCTCATATTTTTTTAAAATTAATGATTATACCAAAACGAAATCTATCTATTATCTACCTGTTATCATTATTATTATGATTAAATGGAATGGTAAAATATTATCCACAAAAGTATTAGGTACACTAGGTACAATAATATTATAATTTTGCATTAGCCATTAGGACAGGTACCTATAGTCATTATAAATTCATAGTCATTACAAATTCGCCCATAATCCATACACTAACCACGGTCCACGACGGACAACTTAGTTACTTAACTCGCAATGGAATCTTTGACACGAATTCATTCTCTTATCTCCTTATCAATAAGTATTAAATAATAATAAAAATATTTAATTCTATTTAGTATTTTGTAATTTGTAATTTTAAATGCTTTAAAGATAATATTCAAAGTATTCAGACAACAAAATATAACATAGTACATACCACATTTTTAGTTTAATACCTATCTTTATCTACCTACTATTCATCAACTGTTCTTTACGTCACGAGTCAGAAATGTCTTGGTGGTTCTCAAAAATAAAATGTAAGTTGAATTTGTTGCTTTAAATAGTACAACTTTAATTGCAAATTAAAATATTATCAATTTCGTTAATTCTCCTTTGTCTAACCAATCTGTTTTCTTAACTAAAATTTTTGTTATTTATTAATTTTATTTGTTTTTTAAGTACTTATTTAATTTGATATAATAGGTATCTGGTATCTTTTAAAGCCTTTAACTCAATAAAATCAATTGCTTGTATATATTTTCTCTATGACTGTAAGTTTCCATATGAAATGAATAAAGTAAGATAATGTTGTAGTTTGTCAATAAATTCATAGTTTTATGAAATGCAATCAGATATTCTTGCTTTCTCTTTAATATACATAAATGTATTAAATAAAAATTAATTAATTTATGTTCCTAAATAACAAATATTGTGACCTAACTAAGTAAGTACATTTATAAGGTACGGCAGTGGTTTTAGCGATTTAAAGAGTGCTTTGATTATGCACTAAATTGTATAAGACAAACTGGTTTGTTGTTAAATTTTAAATTCATAATGTTTAATTTTACTTTATCTTTAATCATGAATATGTGGTCTGGGAATAACACATTTTTGCTGTTACAGCATTTGATTTTATAAAATGAAGATATTGCTTAGCTACTACGTTTTCTTGATTTGACACCACTTGATTTCATTTTATTAGTTTTTTTTAAAAATCTAAACAGCACTTAATCAATACCCTTAGCTACCCTTCTCATGAATTTGGGGAATGTGCTATCAAAACATATGCAATTCATTGAACTAATTGTGCAATTGTAATAACCCACTGCCACACCTTGTATAATTATTTTTATTTATTATTTAGTAGTTACATTATGAGTTGCTGATAATTTATATTAAAGTGCAAAGCATCAACTTACCTGATTACTCTACTTGATATATTGTCAAATTTCAAATGATAGTAACAATTTTTTGTTGATTCCCTTAACTGCAAGTTTTTCTTGATGATTCTATCATTTATAATAGCGTATTTATAGTTCAATTGGACAATTTATATTTTTTATCAATAAACTGATAATTAATATTAGGTACTGATTAGGTTAGGTTAGAAAATTTCAAAAAAGTCATATGATCTTATATAGGTACTTAATTAAATAATGCATCCATCAATTACTTTACTGACATCATAAATATTTTATTTATAGATATATTTCTTAATGTTTTTAACTATTACTAAAAAAAAAGCAATTTGTAAAAACTTGAAATTAATTATTGTTTTGTTGATTATCCTTGTTTTAGATTTATCCCATTCAAACCTTATAATTTAAAATTTTCAATTCTAAATTCACCTCAACAGTATTTAATGTTTTATTTTGTTTTTTACAAAATTATATTTATAATTTGTTCAATTAAACAGAAGTATAATAATGTAATTATCAATTCTTAGGTACCTAATAACTTCTAATAAAGAACTGAATTCATTAATTTGTTGTTAAATTAAACTTTGATTTTATTTGATAGTACCTATTCATTATTCCCCTGATAGTTATAATTTGCTAGATAACAATATTTGTTTCACAATTCTAGAAATTATAAACATATTATGTTCATTTAGGGCCGTTCTTACAATGTCCGGTAAAGTGTTGGTTAACGCTAACCGACTGATAACAGATTTTATTACCGGCATAATTCCGCCGGTTAAATGTCCGTAAACTTTAATCGGACATTGTAAGAACGGCCCTTAGTTAAAAATGTATATAAAGTATTTTTATTTTAAAATGTTAAATGTGGTCATTAATTCAATAATTAGAATAATTGTTTGTACTTACCTTGTTAAATTTAAGTTATAGGTGCTCTTTTGTTGATAAATTAATATTATCGTATTAAATAACTTAATTACTGAAAGCTTAAAACTATAAACTATAGGTACTCTATTTTGTAATGCCCACTTTTTAATTATTCTTTAGATACTTCATTAGTCATAAGTTAAAATTTTAATCAAGAAAGAATTACTTAAATACCAAATAGATATTATATGTATCATAATCGACATAATGTAATTTGCTCTTTTCATTATTTTATTGACTATTTATAAATAATATACATTTACAAAGAAGTCATTGATGTGAATGTATTATATAATTATTGATGTATTATAATTTATATTTGTTAATACATTTTTCTTCTAGGTGTTTTTCAAGAATAATAAATAAAATATGAATTATTTTTAACACCTTTTAGAAACTTTTATCCAATTTTTTATCTTTTTTGACTATAACCAATGTTAAATAAGTACCTATATATTATATCAAATATTTTTCGTGTTTTTATTCATTTGGTATCATTATTTGTTATTTTTTACATATATTATTGACCTTCTATATTAATGTTTAATTTATATATTATCAAATAAAACACAAACATGTGTATAGATATCATAGCTAATAGGAGTACTTATAGAGTATAGACTATAAACATAAGATTTCAGTTACAATTAAAGCAGATAGCAAATGATTTAGTGTCCTAAATGTTTGTTTATTACGTTATTATTTGATTTATTGCAACATACTATATCTTCAAAATAAAAATAGTCATAATATGACTAAATATTATGAGTCTTAATACTTTTTAAAAGTAATCTAATTAATTATGAGTAAGTGGATTACTTACTAAATATGAAGTTAGAAAATGTTATATTATGGCCCATATTATTATTTTAATCAATAGATATAGTGTATATTAATTATTTAATTACTCTTTTATTTTTTTAAACATAAAAATGCATAAATTTTCTAAAGTTATTTTGGGTATGTATTAATAAATTATAACTATAGGTATACATATATACTTATACATTATATTAATTTATCTTTTGCCACAGTTGAAGAATTATATTATGATATTAAATAATAAATTAAAACTTCAACTATACGATTTCTCTTAATATTTTATGATAACTATTAGTGAAAAAATAATATACAAATTACATGTGTGTAATTTATATTCAAAACTAATTATTACATTGTCTTAAAAATTCAGAAATATGTTTCTCTACAAGTATGGAAAATTTACCATTAACAAGCAGTATTCGAAAAAATGATCTCCCTAATAAGCCTTCTACTTCCTATCAGGCTGTTAAACAGGTACTAATTACAAATCGAGTAAAAATTGCTTCTTTTGTAGTTGAATGTGAATGTCAGTTTGAAAATAATTTTATTGATATTATTTTTGGTACCTTCAGCTTGCAAATAATATATTTTTAAGCTATTAGTTTGGAGTGAATCACTCAAATGTATTGTGAAATATTTAAATTTACTTTGCTTATTATTTTGATAATAAATAAATTATAATTTATACTTTTTTACTGAATTTATATAGGTATTTATAAACTATTTATCTTTGTGCTCTTCTATCTAACATTTTTAGGGGCGTTACTGATATTAAACTAAATATATAAATAATAGTTTAGTTTATTAATTTAAATGCAGTTATCATTAATTTGAACAATAAGTTTTTTAGTTTTTACCAACATTAAATTGGTATTCTGTATTAATATACATACATTATCATGTATTCATCATGATTATAAACAATTTCTTATACTTGATAAAGCCATAACCAAAATTAGTAAATTAATTTTTAACTTTTTACTCTTCTCTATACTATTAAATTAATTTTTATTAAAATTTGTTATAAAAACAAAGTATGTGAAGGTAAATAATAAATATTAATATTCTTAATTTGTATTAAATATTAACTTGAGATAAAAATAAATAAATAAATTTATATAAGTTAAACATAACTTTTATTATATTATATTGAAATGCATATGTATGGAACTTATTGTAATACAGAATTAAACATTTTTATTATAATTGTTAAACGCATAAAGTTGTTGCTATGCTTTTGTATACAAAGATTCAATTTATTTTATGGTTAATTTTTTGAATATTTGTTGTCCACATCATTTTTAATAAACCACAAAATATCATACTTTTATACAAGTTGAGAGTTTATATTTATTAAATGTGTACTTGATTTTAGCTTATTTATTTTTTAATTATTATTTGTATTGTTTTTATGTTTATTAATAATCTAATAGTATTATTATTTGATATTTTAAGTATTAGATTACCTACAGTCCACTAATTATCATTAGGTATATTATTATTTTTTAGTAGTTATATACTTGGGAGTTCCTATTTATATTTTAGAAAAATGATTATATTTATTATACTTCTAATATTAATATGTGATGTTTTCTATTTATAACAGAAATATTTGTTAATAATTAATACATTTCAAATAACAATAATAATACTATTAGATAAATTAGGTATGATGCGTATAAATACGTTGAGCAATTTTTAGGTGTTGGTTTGTAGAGTGTAGTTAATTGATGTCTATTCAATATCACGTTTTCAAAATTGTATAATATGAAAGTAAGTGTTTACATAATTATACACATTTATTTAATTATTATTTTTATTCTAAGCTCTTGCATTTGAATGACATTTATAAAATTGACACATTAAACAATTGATAATAATAAATATAAATAAATAAATAAATATTTTTATTATAATTATAGGTAAACAAATTTACTGAAAGAAATGTGGGAATAAGTTCGGATGATGATATGATAGACATTACAACTTCAGGAACAATGACTGAACGTACTTTAAATCAGAGATCCCCAATAAATGTAGCAGGTAATATAATAATATTAATTAATAGTCATATAATGTATCTTTGTATACAGCCATAAAGAAATGCTACTAATTTAAAATAATTAGTATATTTCTTTATTGTGCTGAATAAGTAACTTATTGTTCTTGTAAATCTGTATATTTTAAGTTGTTTACCATAATGGAGAGGTAAAAGCTTTTAGTAAATTATTAAATTTTATTGGCTTATAAATCTTATGAAAACATTAGTTTATAAGTACCTAATCTTATATATAATATTATAAAAATACTAATTATAAATAAATAAATAAATATAATTGTATTAAGTAGCATGCCTGACAATATTACAACAATCATATTGACTTAAATCTTTCTTATAATTTTGTGAATAGTTTAAGTACTATTTATAAGTATTGTATTAATTACAACTTTGTTATTATAACTACCAAATTCCAAATTTACTTTTAATATTTATTCAAATATAGGTATCATAATAATTATTACATTTTATATTAAATGTGTTTAGTTATTAGTGTTATTACTAGAGCCCATATTTTTATGTTTTTCCATATTTTTTTTCTTTTCACTTTTTTACATTTTCATTAACAATCATCATGAATCATACAAATTGGAATTCACAGGCCAAATTTTTATTTCACATATATGCCTGTAAATGCATATTTGTTGTATATTTTAATGAATGATTGACACGAAAAAATGTTGGTCCCTATCAGTAATATTTATGTATTTATTAAATTTATTTTATTTATATATTTTTATTTCTAAGTATAAATTTTGTAAATGCATATTTATTGCATATATTAATGATTTTTACTGCGTATTATAGGTAATATGGCATATTTTGATACTTTTTAGTGCATATAAATCTGGGCTCTAGTTATTACTTATTAATCATTTCATAAAACAAAAAGTAATATATTTTTATTTGTACTTCAAAATCTATTTCTTTTTAAATTTAAGTAAAGTAAAGAAATAAAAATCAAATATTAAATGATATATAGTAAAAAAATATTTAATTCACTTGATATTTTGTTTACTAAAGTTTTGAATTGATTAATTAAAGAAAAAAACACAGTTGGGTTTAATTTTGGAAATTGTTAATTTATGATACAGTGCTTTTATTCATAAGCTATGATCAATTTATGATTATACATAATAATAACAATAAATATTTAGTTTTTAATGAAACAGTCACACTTAAATTCAATTTGAAAAACAAAAATTATTTTGGTCGTTTAACAATCATTTCATAAGAAAAATTTAGAATTTTTATTTTAATTAAAAAATCTAAATTTGTTATGAAAATAAATATGCTTATTATAATTTATAATATTACTTATAAAATTAGTTTTAAACTTATGTATTTTTTATTCATGTTAAAATACTATAAAATTTGAAGATATTGATGTCATTTTTGCGGGAACAATAAATCTTGGTGAGTTTATGTCTCTTATGTGTTATAGCTTATGAGTTATAAGTATTATTATATTATTTTGTTGTCTATTTCACATATAGTTTGTTGGCTTATAGAATCATTAGAGCTTTCTGATTTCAGTAATTACATTTTTAGATTATCATTTTTTTATAGATTTCATTAGCCTAAAACTCAGTGAAATGTTAGAACTTGAAATTGTATTGTTCTAAACAAAACAAAAAATAATTACATATAAATTATTTAAGAAATAATAGGTTTGTTCCAGCAAAGTGTTGCTAACTTTCAATGCATGCGCAAAGCCAAAAACGTGTTCCAGCAAAGCAAATTTAAAACATCTAACAAAATGTTTTCTGTTGCTAGTTATACGTTCAGTCAAATGTTTTGCGCATGCGTACAATGCAAAAATCACAACCGAAAACTTTTATAGCCAAAAACCGTTCCAGCAGATCACTAGTTGCAAACTTGTTATGTTAGATGCATGCGCTTTGATTATTTGTTGCTAACAATTATAACTAGTTAGCAACACTATGCTGGAACAAGCCTATAATCTTTAATATTTAATTAATAATTATAACCATTTGTTATTTCTAGTTTGATAATTGTTGAGCTGTATTAGTATAACTTAAATCATCAATAAAAAAAAAAAAAACTATTTGTTATTATTATTATTATTTATTATTCATATGGCAAACCTTTTGTTATAGTACTGAATCAGTTTACTAGTGATAAACCATGATAAACAGTTAAATTAATTGTATTTTCTAGGGCAAAACAGAAACATTTATTTTGTAATAGCAATAAAGTTAAAAATAAATTAATATAATTCTTGATTATTTTAATTTAATATGAATTATATTTATTGTGCTATATTTTTAATTAGATAATTTGTGATGTTTGCAGGTTAAATGCTATTCCTAACTATCTATAATTATTTTGGCTAAAACTTGTTAGTATGTTAATGGAATGTGTTAAGTTATGACTTATGATATAAATTTGATTTAACATATAAAAATTTCTAAATTAATTATTTATATTTAATTAGTCTTGTTTGATCATTATTTGGAAATTAAATTGAATATAAGATACCTATGATGCAATAAATTAAATTTTTTGTTCTGTAATAATTACTATTAATAATACTATTTGGGTTTTATTACAAAAATAGTATTTATTATCTAAATATTCATAATAAATAAATATAATCTATCACAATTCACATGGAAGTTATGCAAATTCACAGATTTTGTTACTTTTATACTTTACTCTACCTTATTATATATAAGTTATTACATAAAATATCGCTCTAAAAAAATTTAACTCATAATTTGCGATAATATGTATGATTATTATTAGATAATTATCATATTACTTTAATAAATAAAGTAAAAAAAAAATGTATAATAATTCAAAATGTAGTATAATTTTTAATTTGTATTCGGAGTATCGTAAGACAACTATTTTAGAAAGTAAAGGTAGATTGCTTTTTCAAATAAACAAATAATTTTAATATATGTATTCATTTTTATGATTGCTTTATTCCCTTGCATATTGTTTTTATATTATAAAATTAAGTACTCATATTTTGTTAAATATACAAAAATTAAAAAATGTGCAAGTGATGTTGATATCAAATTCATTTTTTACAAGACCTAATTGTGATAAACTTTTTATGTTTATAACATATATTATTTTGTATTTATATCTTGTTATTTTATTTGTTTGGTAACAATTATTTAAAGGATCTGGTGAAACTGAGGATATTCCTGGAATTGGTCAATATGAAGATTTTCATACTATTGATTGGCAACGAGACATTGCAAGGGATCGGATGCGACATAGATATATACTAAAACGCAAACAAAATTCATTTATTGATCTAGTATAAAAATATTTTAATTTATTTTTTGTAAACTAAGTATAATTTAATTATTTTAATTTAATCAGATAAAATCAGCTCATGATGCATGGTCAGGCTGGCTTTGTGTACTATTGGTGGGACTTGTGACTGGAACTGTTGCAGCAATAATTGATATTGGAACATCATGGATGTCAGATCTAAAATTTGGTATTTGTCCTCAAGCATTTTGGTTAAACATGGAACAATGTTGTTGGTCGTCAAACGAAACTTCATTCGAACTAGATAAAGGAAACTGTTCACAAGTAAGTATATCAATATTATATTTAATTGATAATAAGTGTAGTATGTTTTGCTTATAACCTAATTTATAAATTCAGTATACCATATTATTTTAAATTTATAAATAGTATTAAAAAATTTTAAAATTTTATAAAAATTGAATTTATATTAAATTATGTTTTTATTTATTTCAGTGGTTTTATTGGTCCGAATTAATGACTTCTTCAAACTATGGACCTTTTGCCTACATTGTATCATATTTGTTTTACATTGCTTGGGCATTACTATTTGCAGCTCTTGCTGCTGGTTTAGTCAGAATGTTTGCTCCCTATGCTTGTGGATCTGGTGTCCCAGAGGTAATGATCCTTTATTTAATTTTTTAATACACTCTTAGGATAACTTTAATTTTTTCATCTTAAAAGCTACAAATAGATTTATTTAATATTTATATTAGTTTAAACCAATATTTGGCAAAAAATGTATCTATGTGATTAAAGTTTATAAGGATTTCACTAATTATTTAAATAAATTGGCATATTGTTTAATAATAAGCAGGTAATAACTAAAAATGTGTTTTATATCCATGTATATGTCGTAGGCCGTATGGGAAATTAGTTTTTTTTGCAAAAAGATTAGGCTCTTTGCAATGGGGTAGCCCGTTTACGAATTACTTATTATTTTTCCAAACAGCCTGCTGTTTTTCAGGCTCATTGCATACGGACTAACAACAGTTAGGCATTTTAAGAACTACAATCATAATAATCTTTTATATTATTTCATTAATCATTTTCAGGGTTATTGATAATAACACAGTACATTATAATATGTAACATGTAAACTGAAAAATTATACATGAATATGGTAGTTTATTA
>VUJU01001763.1:0-49115 GCA_009835225.1 Aphis craccivora
TTGCCAATCAGTTTCTGGTTCCTTCCATTGTTCAGAAATCCAATTTGGTTCAGTAATTATTGTCTTGTTACCATTGGCAACTTCATGAATTATTTCTTGTAAATTTTCTGTTTCAACATTGTTAACAGGTACAATTTCATCAATATCATCAATTTCTGTCATATCATTTACATCATTTATGTCCTAAGATAAACTTTTAATAAATAATTACATCAAAAAATAAATAATTCTCAAAAATTAAATAAAATAAAAACTAACTTCATAAACATCATTTACATTCATCAATAATTCATCCAAATTGTCTAAATTAATATCATCCTCATAAAATTCTTCAATATCTGAAGTATCACCACTTAAAATATCAGCAATTTCTTCGTCTTTTAATTTAAATGGCATTTTTTTAAATAAACTAAGTAAAAATATATAACAACAAATTAACAACAAAATAAATTTACATGATGACTAAAATTATCATTGGGCATTGATGGAGTAATAGTGTTATATTATTATTAACACATTACTGCCCAATGATAATTTTAGGAGTCATCATATTTACATTACTTTTTAGAGTACAAAAACTTTAACAATTGTTTGAAATGTATAATATTTATGTTTATTAGGTAATTGCCTATCGTACAGTATTTTTTTTAAATTCAATAACGTAAGTGAACTTACCAAAAGTCGTGTTCAAAAATTCATATGTGTTGTGAGTGTTTGTAATCTCAAATAACTGTTAGAAAATGTATAATATAATTATGATAACAATCACCATGACAATAAACAGTACTACCACTGGAAAGAACATATAATTTCCCATAATTTTGATTAAAAACATATAAGCTTGATAACGTTGAAAAAATAATAAAAATATATATATTACATGATTCTTAAAGTAATCATTGGGCCTCAAAGGGTTAATATAGGTATTATGTTTGATAATTTGACAAGATTAATTGTTTAAATCGGACGTGACGATAACAACACAGGATCAATATGTACATAGCTTGGAGTAGGAGGAGGATTCCTTTCAAAGAAACCTGATAAATTGAATACTCTAATAAGAATTAATAAATAATTTTAATTTTAATTATAAGTACCTACACTTGGTTTTAGAGGTAATACGTAAATATTAACCTACGCTACAGTAAATCTCAAATTAAAAATTTGTATTTTTTTACTATGGAGATTATTAATCAAATAAATGTTAACAATTATGTTACAATGGTTGTATGTATGTTTCAAAGCATAATAATGGTAAATCCAAAATAACTTGAAGATGTTCAAAGTCCGCGAAAAATTATGTGGAACTTATAGGTATGGACTTTTATTTCCGTTGCTTTTTTTCCAGGATATTTTTTTTTTTGTTTTGTTTTTTCCGCCTACCACCAAATTCAAAACTTTATACTAGGCTTAAAAAAAAGCAATCGGCATATTACGCTCAAAACAATTTTAAATATTCAAACCATGAGATAAAATATTTATATTAATTTTGTAAATTTAAAATTAAACAAATATTATAATAGTGTTTTTAATTATAAAAATAAATCTGCCAATTTGTTAATATTAATTGAGAGACTAATTCTTGTGAGTTTGTTGTAATTATAATAACGTTTATTCAAATAAATAATTAACTAAATACCTAAATAAATAAAACAGGACAAGCTTAGTGGCCAGTTACCAGTGTTTATATATACTTAACAAATAATTAAAATACAATTGTGTTTTTTATGAAATGTCTAAATAATATCGTATCATACATTCACACTGCTAAATCAAAATAAGCAATAACCAATAATATAGCTGTTAACAACTAAAACCTATTATTGAATATTGGCAATGATTAATATTTTGATTGATGACTGAATATAGCGTAGTCGTATCACTCGTATCACATAATACAACACAAGAATGCCATTAATGTTTCTTAGAAATGCATTATATATAGTATATGTACGTGATAAAAATAATAACAATAATCAAATAATTATTTCTAGATACCTATTCATATTTTTAACATTTTTTTTTTTTTTTTGTAGATTTAGATAATTCAAAAATAAGAATTTTATTTATTTATCTATCTATACAAATATTAACAAAATTTTATTTAAAAAAATGTCATCAAAATATAACTTTATTTAATTATTCCTGATTTAAAAAATTCAAATTATAGGTAAAAATATTGCAAATAAATAATTAAATTTTGCCAAGAATGTCAATAATTATTTATAAATAAAATATTTAATTATTAATATCATAAACAAAATTGAATACTTATCACAATTTAATCCTCAAAATATTGTTGACAACTTTGAACTTTTGCTAACCAACATTTATAACACAATAACACATTTAAGGTGTACAAAATTATTTTCATCAAAAATACCACATTTAATATTACTTTAATAAAGTAACTTCAATATAGGTAGGTAAATTAAAAACTATTTGTAACTTTGTAAACAATGTAAACTCACAACCATAACAGTTTATCAAAAAGTTAAACAAACAAATTAAAACAAAAAGGATGTTTACATATATACATGTATATATATATGTGTGCATATATGCGGCCCAATTTAATTCATTACGACCTCAGATGTAGTCGAGACCTCATAATTAAAAATTGCTTATTTAAAATATGCTTTGAAATATGTATGAAGTAAAGTATTTAAAAATTAATAACTAGTTGAATCGTGATTCAATATAGGGATTATTTCACATAATATTTAAAAGGTAAATTAGTAGGTACCGCTCTGCTTTACATTCTATGTCGAGTAGGTAGGTTACTATTACATGATGTGTTAAATTTAAATTCACTGATATACCTATCATTATATTATATGAAAAATGATTTTATTCCTGTTTTTTTGACATAATTATTATAAATACATTTTAAATTAACGATACTACGATAAATTTTATCGTAGTACTTATAATGAAAATGATAATAAACAAATTTGGTGAAAATCACAAGTATCTATCTATAATTATGATTATTATATTATTATTTAAATACAATAAAATATCAAAAATCGTAAACATTTAAATTTGAAACGCTCATAAAAAATTTATTTATTTTTTCAGTCCATTTTTTTCATATATAGGTTGAAAAAACAATAAAATACCTATTATTAAATTTTCAAATCTCAGTTATTAAAGAACAATTTTTATGAATTTCTAACTACAACATATATTATAATTTGCTAATTATCGCGATTTTTTTAAAATTCAAACTAAACGTTTATTAAAAAATTTTGTTCCTATAGAGTTTTTTTATTATATTATAGAATATACCTACTCATCTACAAAAAAAAAAACCACATTATTGTTTCGCTCAACTCAAAATCTAAAATTGTAAATAAAGATTTATTTTGCTAGCTTATAGTTGTAATTAATTACTTTATTACCTCAACTACGAGGTTAGTTGTTACAATTTTCTTCATCTATTAATCATTAAGATACGGTAACTTTATAAATGCACGAGTAAAAGAACAGCGTATGTGAAATTTTATATTATAACATTTTTAAGATTTGCGCGAAAAATAATTAAATTTAGGTATATAATAAATTGAAAATTAAAAATCTACCAATATAAATATAAAATAACTCAACAAGAGTCAAAATATCATGTACCTAAAGAAAATGATTATGAAAAAATTGAATAAAAATATCAATTATCTGAGTTATTTGTTTTCAAGTTAAAATAAAATTATAAAATACATAATACATATGGTCAAAAACTGGTTTTGAGTAAAAATTTTAACTTTTTGTTTGTTTTCCCCGATTATTTAAAACAATAATTGAAAATTTTAATTTTAACCTTTTTTAATTGCAAAATAGATCCAATAAAGCATTTATTCGAATACTGTTCATGCATATAAAAAAACACGGTCATTGTAAAATCAATACATTCATCACTCAACTCAGAATGTAAAATTTATAAAATACTGGTAAAGCTGTTTTTCAATAATATTTGTATAATATATTAATTTTAAAATTGTATTTATATTTTTATATACCTACATGGCTACATAGGTATACAGGCAATAAAACTTTGTTGATGTGTGATGACAGTCCAGTTTACGTTTTTAGTATACCTATATACTGTTTAGGTTGGTACCAAATTTTTATTTAATTTTTTTAGTTTATGTAATACCTTTAATTTGATTTTATCAACTGTGTATTGGTACTCTATTCATTTTATATTAATTGTACGGTACCAGTTTGGACTGCTGTGTACTTGAGAATTTGTTATTACTGTTCATTGGTTTTCCGTTATCTTCTGAGGATGGTGGTCTCTCTTTTCTATGTCAATTGACTGACCGAGAGAGACAGGCCGACCGACCGTGGCCGAATTCGAACAGGTGACAATATGCCTTGACATTCATTATTCCACTCAATAACTTCGTATATTTAGTTTATTAAAAAATCTTTTTTTTCTTTTAAGTACCATTCTAACTAATGCATATTATGTCATGTAATACAACTTTAAACAATTTATACTTTTATCTGTTATAACAATATAATATTATTCTTAACATTTATTTTAATAATTTATAATGTTGACTAAGCCAATTATTGTATTAATAAATTATTGATAATATCATTGAGTGCTGAACATAATAATATGTATTGGAAATTGTATTTAAAATGTGTATTAGGTACGTATTAAAAATTAAAATATAATAACTAATAGGTAATCAAGGTTATATATAATTAACGTTAATGTGCTTATGATAATATACGTTGTCACTATAGTTTTAGATTATTAAAATAAATGTTAATATATGGGTTATAAATAAAATTAGTTATAAAGAATCTATATTAGTTATACCCATATAAGTAATTTAAGATTAAATTATGATTATTTATTCATGATTTTATACCTATACGATTTGTAAAGTTGTAAATATTATAAATATCAATTATAAAAAAAAAAGTCATCCGACTGAGTATTCCCTATAGCAAGGCTATTGTTATAAGCAATTTTTAAGATTAACGATATTATCCCGTAAAGTAGGTAAAAAGAAATTTTTGAAATTCTCTTATTTGCAAGAGTATTTTTATAGCTAATTCAACTATATGCCATGACGTTTAATAAGTAACAAGACGTGTTGAAAAATCACTTATATGATGAAACAAATATTAATAACGATTTATTAGCATTGTTTTATCTCATATATTCACAATTAGTTTGCATATAATTACTATTAATTATATATTATAGCCAGATAGACAACAGTTATTCAATACGATATCGGTATATCACATTGAATATTCAATACAAATATTGCAATTCAGCAATTAAACAATAATAATAATATATAATATTGTGTAGCGTAGAGTATTATTGAATTTAAAAATTACTAACTTTTAATCTATACTTAATGAAATTATTATATTCAAATATTCAATATTGTATAATACCAAAATAATAAGAAGATAGAGGACTTATATTATTAAATAAATATTGTTATCTTGAACCATTAACCATTACGTTTTTAACAGTTTTAATACTGGAGTTCGTGAGGCTTAATTATTATATCTGGGTATATGGCTTATATTAGGTATTTATAATCTGCGGTAATTAGCAAATGTGTGTGTGTGTGTGTGTGTTTTCGTATTACTGATTCATATTTTATTCATTTTTTCTATAAGTAGTTTGTATTTATTATTATACATTGAGGCATCTCAATATATTCTGCAAAAATATAAAAATAAATAGGTATATTCGAATAGCCAGCCCACTACATGTGCTTCAAGTTCTGTAAAACGTAAATCAGTCATAATACACTAATACGACACGACTTTTATTATAATTTTTTTTTTTTATAAAATACATTTATTATTTGTAAAAAAACTTTTGATCTATATTAATAATATAATCATTTTTTTCTAAACATCCATAAAAAATATTTCTGATAAAACATAGACAATATGTCAATATACCTAATATTATATTATATAAAGTCAGCTTATAAAAAAAAAATATATATATAATACATCGTTTATCTACATATTATTATCTCAAGTAAAATTAAACACGATTTTGATAAAATTCTACTTAAAAAAAAAGTCTTATACGAAATGTAAGGGACGTTAGTACGTTACCTATATTGTGATTTTATAAAACAAAATATATATTATTATTATTACTAAAAAAAAAAATAATACAAAATTGCATTCTTACAGTCACTAGATGCACTATACAAAATTAAAAAGGCTGGTAAATGAATACCCAGTAGGTGTCTAGTGTATTACTTTAAGAAATGCATTAAATTTTAATTCGATGATATATTATGTGTACGGAAAACGATTGTAAGCGGAGACGGCCTGTCAGCTTATATTTTATGATATGTTTTTTTATTGCTTTAAAAGTAATTAATTAAATTATTAGGTATTGGTGTTATAGTAGTTTTTACAGAAAACTTTGCATGTATTATGTTAACACCTACAATTAATATAATTTAAACCATATTATATTATTGTTATTAACAATTCGAGTCAAAATCATAATATTGTAAAACAATGTGAATAGTATAAATTAGTAGGTAATAGCTTAAAATTAATCTAAATATTTTTTAAATTTCATTGCGTTTAGTAAAATACATAAAAGTTTTTGAATTATAACAAAATAACTAATATATACCTATAGTTAATCTTTGTTTAAATATTTAATTTTGTTAAATGATTGAACTTCAAAAATTGCACCAATGAATCTTTAATATTTTTAAATAGCTATAATAATAACTTATAAAGTTATAAAAATCAGAAATTAAATTTTCAAATTTTTTGAAAATACAAAATTAAAATTTCTCAAGCATATAAATAGTACAAAAAGAAGTCGGTTTGTTTTGAAAATGTTACTATGCCTAATAACCATTTGATGAAAGTTTAAAGTATTTAGGATTATTTATTTTTGAGTTACAACAAAATATCAAAAAATTGTTGAGGAGAAATAGTTATTTTACGAGATAATATCTATTAATATCATTAAGTATTGAGCTTCAAACGCACATCTAAAATTAATGTGACTTTCTGGTAAAGTTTTTTTTTTTTTATCAGTATGAAAATTATAATGAAGAGTTTCGTATTAGGTGCATTTTAAAATCTTAAATATAAAACAAAAATCATTATGAATTTGTAACTGTAAAATAATTTGCGAATTCTTGTTTTTTTTTTTTTTTGAAAATTACCCACTAAAATTTTTGAAAAATTCTTTAGTCTTTAATAAAGAATCCAAAATTTTACGATTTTATGTATTCATAAACAATAAACATCGTTAGCCAGCTTAGACCATTGTAAAATAGATGCATTTATCGCGCCTCTCAAAATCTAAAATATAATAATCATATATAATCATATTATTAATTCAAATATATTGATACGATATTCATACTTTACTTTCTATTACTTATGCTTTGTTTAAATTAACTTAGCAATAATATTTTCTGATTTTAATTATACTATGGTTTGACTTATTTAGATAACAAGCTCAATTGTTAATAATTACTATTTAATAATATATTATTCAAGCTCTATCTATATAATTAATAATTATGTATACTATCTAATATAATATGTGTGAATAATGTTTTATTTATAACATTAATTGACTTTTTAACTGTACTATGATAACTTTACTATAAGAAGATATTAATATTTTAAATTTTAACTTTCAGATCTTAACAGATTAATGGTTTATTAAATTTTAGTTTTAAAATGAATACCTAGCTTCGAAAAACCAAGAAATGATAAGTGTGTGTAGAACAGTGTTTTCTACAAGTTTTAAATTGTATACAAAGCTGGTAGGTAACTCGGTAACTAATTTAAAATTATCTAATTTTTTTTGTATTTTGTTAATTTTACATTCAAATCATCACAATTTATAAGTATTATACTGTTTTATAGTTTGATATATAATAATATTGTGGAATATGCATTTATACTATATATGAATGTAAAATATAATAATAGTATATTAATATATACATAAATGAAGAAATGTAAGTAGGTATGTAATGAAATTATTAATAAATAAAAATCATATTGAGACTACCTTTATCAATACTACAAAAATTCTATTATAAGGGAAAACTACTCTCCTGTATTTACCTGATAATATTCATGTATATCGCTTATTTTAATTTATTTCAATTTAAAATTATTCACAAGTATAATATTAGATACATAAAAATTTGTTTTTATCGTTGCCATAATATAGTTGCGCTCTCTAACGCCCATAGTTGACACCATGGAGAATGCTACAGACTACTACTACAGTCAGAATAAATAAACTAATTTTCAGTTTGATATAGACGAGACACTATAGGCGCGTCTCTTTATGTTTGTATAAATTCGCTGTAGTTACAGTCGTTGCCAGATAAATTGAGGTGGCGGTGGCGGCGCTTTTCAGTAGGTATATCCCAAACTAGTCGCGATGTGTACAATCTATGTATAAATTATAATAATCTATCTATGTATAAATATATATATATATATATTAATACATTATCGGTAAAAACATTGAAATACGGAGAACCCATGGTTTTTCGTTATTGCGCTGCCGCCGCCGCCTCAATTTATCTGGCAACGACTGTACACATTATTCTATAGATCATAAATGATATTTCCCTCCAATCAAATACAGGATTTAGGTATTATCCTGACAGCCTAACCTTTAATGCACATATAAATAAAATGTATGGGAAAATTGTGTTTCAGAGTTTATTAAACATATTATATCATACTGTAATTTTAACGATCCTTTGATAAAATGTTTTAAAGTATTGTGTTGTTCATTAATAAAACCATCACTTAATTTAATACAGTGTTATGGAATCCTAGTTAAATTAATTAATACAATTTATTAATTAATAAACTAGATAAGATTCCTATGCATAAAAACAAGATATTAAACCAAACACAGATATGTGATTACAAACTTTGCAGATTTACTAAAGTCACTTTTTACTTAAGACCAGACGGTTAGTTTTTGATGCTGATTTTGATTACAAAATCTTGAATGGAAATATCGACTATTCTAAATTATTACATAACATTAATCTTAAAGTACCCTCCTTCAATTCTAGGCATAATTCTCCTTTTGCTATATCACAGTTTAATAACAATTATTTTATTAATAATTAATAATTGGATGTGGTGCCTACCAATGATATGCAATCAAAAAAATATTTCAATTTTTTTTTTTATTATTATTCTTGTAGTAGGTTAAACGCGTGTATTTATAATTTAAATAATTAATGTATATTTTTTATTTAAAAATTAGTACTTCTCACTGGGATGACTTCACACCAGGACTGGAATTAAAGTTTGGAATTATAAGCTCCCTTGTAAGTTTAAAAAAAAATGTTTGTGCATTTTGTTACATAATGATTACATAATCTTGTGAAATTTTGATGTAAAAATTCGCAACTTGAGATGCTGGAGTGATGGACCTCTCCTCACTTACTATTTACTGTAGTCTTACTCCTTGGGGAGTTAGTTATTTATTGATTTATTTTAACAATAAAAAAACTATTATTTTTCTTTCTATATGCAATTTTCAAAAGTTGTTTACTAATTAAAATTATATAGTATTTTTCAAAGTATCGAATTTTCAATTTTATTTTTTTTTATTATCTACAGTCATACACTTAAATACTTTTATTAAATTTACTAATAATTTAGTTTTACATAAAATTAATACAAGGTTTCCACATTGTTTTATGAAATTTCCAAAATATCCCCTTAGTCAATTTTTTTTCACACAGACTTTTATGTATATTTAGTTGCCTATCTACATATACTAACAAGCCTTGGGCGTGTGAAATCTATTACCATCATATTACTATTATGTAATGTTCAAGTACCTATAAATCAATTATATTTACCATAATTATTCAAACATCTAATAGAATAGGAAACATATTATCTTTTTTTTATAATCACTATTTTGACATGTAAATATTAGTTGATGATTTCGTATATATAATTATTAATTATATATATATATATATTACATTATTACATAATAAATCATGGTCATGTGTTTGAGTACTTGTCTTTTGAGGAATCATTTTTTTTATTTGTATTATTATATTAGCCCTTGAAAAAAAATATTAATAGCCTACTAATACTTCTTATAGTGGTAATCAGTTTTTATTTTTTATAGATCAAGAAATTCTTATTCTAATTCCAACTGAGTGGCGTGTAATCCTAATGTCTTTAATGAATTCTTGATCGATTGAAATAATATTATATGATATTATAGATTGTTGACAGAGATTAAAAAGCAATAGTTACTAAAAGAAATCTAAGTTTGATCATATTTTAAAATATATTAAAATTGGCAATCGAGTACTTCTTTTTGCAGTTTATTAGAATGTTTTACACACATCTCTGTAACATAATAGGTACAATTTAACTTGAACTTAAGAGTTAAGGAAATGTATAATATTATAGTTAATTTTTTTAATTGCAATCAATCACAATATCACGATTGTCAATGGTAAAAACACTTGATTAGTGATTACTGTAAACTAGTGGCTAGTTTCCGAAGCTAAGTATTCAAACCAGTTCTAACGTGTAGAACTAACGCGTATGACGTGTATTACTAACTAATTAGTAAACAGTAATATTATTATTATAGAATTTAGATACTTATTATAACATAGCCACATAAGACTATAAGAATAGTAACTGATTATTTGCATTTTCATTTTTTCTTAATTTATTTAAAACACTGTTTTATCCTGTTTGCTATTTGCTTCATTATCACCACAAGTACAAATAATACAATATACAAATATAATATAATAATTACCTATAATAAATAATAACAATTTATAAGACTGTATATTATGCAGACAACAAATAGATAAGTGTATAGTATTATGTCATATCAGTGTAGTCTATTATAAATAACTTCTGCAGGCGCAATCATTATGCGGCTATAGATGTGAAAAACGCAACGATTGGCGTTATAATATTATTATCGTCTATCGAATGCCTTTACAATGACCATATTATATATACTAATTGATATGATATTATCTGTATAGTTGACTTGTAAAGCCGAAGCTATACACGACGTACCTACTTCGTAGCGTTTTCCGTTGAATTCAAAACTTATTATTTTATATTGGATGACCGTTTTCGTCAGCGATAGAAAATTCCAGCGAGCTTACTTACTTGTTTTAGTGGACGAATGCCGAAATAATAAAAACCCAAACTCCTAATTTAACATTGTTTTAAATAAATATACTAGTGACGAAATACGCCGTATATAAACATGTCCTAAGGAGTATTACATACCTATCTACGTGTACAATATACATCATTAAATGATTGAACAACTCTGGGAGAGTAATGACTATTGATTAATGTGACAACTAAGTACCTACTGACAGAGTGGGTAGAGGGATACATATACAATATACAAACATATAACATTATACACAATATACCTATATTACAATATATTATACTATACAGAGTGTATTTAGAGGATTTAAGTGATTTAACTATTAAAAAACAAGGTACTATTGAATATGATTAATTTTCAATTCCTTAATACAACCATACGTAGGTGGTAGGTATATAATATACAAAGAAATTTTTGTAAAACAAAATGAATATAGATATAATGTAAATATATAATATACATTATTATGATGTATGTTTGGTGTATTCCATTGTACAACAATAATTTGCATGAACAGTTTAATAAATTATCATCAAAATCTCTTACATAATGGTAACCAATGATGTTGTAGTCTACAACAGAGGTTCTCAAACTTATTTTTTGCGAAGCTCTTGAGATGCTAAAAAAAATTCACGGAGCCCCAAAAACTTGAAATACCAATTTTACAACTCATAAAAAATTAAGGATCAATAAATTACTAAAATACCAACTTTATACATCATAAATGTAACTATAGTAAGTTGTAACGATTTAACAAAATAATAACATAATATGTACTTGATTCAGATTTCCTCCCGGAGCCCCTAGAGCACAGTTGGAGAACCGCTGGTCTATAACACTATATAATCTATACAACACTAGGTATGAAATAGAATAAAATCGCTGTAACAAATATCGATTACAGGCGGTGTTGTATAATTATATCGGTTTATTATAAATTTAAAAAAGCTAGCAAGACATTATAAGAAATCTGTTGCAACTTTGCAAGTAACCTGATCTACTCCGTGTATAAATTAAATATTTAAAATAATGTAAAAATGTAGAAAGCATTGTACATGTTTGTGATGGTATATAAAAACTTAATTTTCAAATAGTTACCACCGCAGTAATGCGTAATGTCCGTAATATTTATACAATTTACCTACAATTAGTTAATAGTCTTTTGCAGTTATGTTTTTTTAGTTATAATTATTTATTATGATTATCATCACTCATCAGTTATCTTCCTTTTTCAACAATATTTGTGTTTAAAACAAAACCCAGAATGTTTTTAGATATTAGATCTAAACAAAAGTGTGTATCAGAGGTTCTCAAACATATTTGCTTCGTATCATTATATTACCATAATATATAATATATCTAAATATCTTTATATTTAATAAAAGTTGCGAATTACTTTCGATAAACATTTGATATTCCCAATAAAAAGTAGGTATACTTTTGAAAATTATAATTTTTAATTATGCAGAAAAAAGGCAGACAAACGGACATTATTATAAGTACAAATTTGCATTTTCTATTAAAATTATTAAAAGTAAACTAAATATTTAGATAAAGTAAATATATTATTTCATATAAGTTATAAGTAATATTGATGGTATTGAAAATGTTTTTCAGAGATTAATACTATTAAAAAATTATTATTTTTATGGGTTTACCGATAGAGGTTTTAACTTTTAAGCTTGGGATTTTAGCTATTTATGAAGACATTTGATACATTTGTTTGTTTTAAATGCGTTTTATTAAAACGATTTAAAACCGTAAACATGGTTCCTCATAATTTATAAGTTCTTACAAAAAAAAAAAAAAAAAAAAACAATACAATTATAAGTGTTCCATTTCACCGCACATTAAAATTTCATAATATTGTTTCTTTTTGTACCGAAATTCGACAACTACACTGATAATACAGTACACTCATTAGGGTTTCAAAGGTTTATTTTTGGCACACAAAATAACATAACCACAGTAACTTTAAATTTTTTCGGTACAATAACTATTTACATTTGCCCAGTTTAATAATTTAAATAAAATATTTATTTATATCTTCTATAATTGTATAAAAGTAGATACTTATTGGATAATATAATTTAATAATTATATTAAACAGTTAGGTACTCTTAGTAATTATAGTAGTTACTCTCTATACATTTCCATATATTCACATACATAATTTTTTTTGCATAACAAAAGTCGGTCTCAGTCTTTTGGAATTATATTTAAATATTTAATAAAAATAAAATAATAATTATATTTATTTTAACAATTATAAACATTTCATTTATTCAATTCAGATGAATGAACAATCTGCACGGCAAAATTATCTGCAGTTAAAAACACACATAACTTATAATATATATATATATAAGTAATAGTAGGTAATAAATATACATAAAATAATTTTTTACATAATCGCATAACTCCGATTTGAGAAAAGCATATTATTAAGACTTAAGGAATTATAAAACGAATGATAAGAATAATATACTATAGATTATATTTTAATCCAACGGAAATAACAATTAAAACACGATTACACGAGTAACTGTTTAATATGCCTTATTATATTATCCAATAAGTACCTACTTTTATACAATTATAGAAGATATAAATATTTTAAATTTTTAATATGTTTTGATTTTCCAATTTAAAATAATAGGTATGTAGAAATTAATGAGGTTGATTTTTTTTAGCGTCGAAGAAAATTAATAATTATATTCAATAACAATATAAAATAAATTAAATCGAAAACGCATACTATCACTATAGTAGGTAACCAAAAATCTAGTAGAATATACACTTAAGTATTGAGTTAAGAGTTTAAAGTATGCCAACCCAATACCAACTATTGACTATAAATTATAATAGGTATACTGTAGTGTATAGGTAAAGTACTTTATGTATTAGGTACACTCGCGAATTATAGCAAAACTAAAAAATAACTATGTAATATTATATTCTGTACTGCTATAACAAACTGATCATTAGATTAGGTACCTACTATTGTTTTGTAGCCACTAGCCAAACGCCAAACTGTTCAAATTATTAATTAGATAAACATAATATCTGTCCTACCTGTCACACAAAAATGACTAAGTGTCCTTGTCAATATTTAAATTATTATGTAAACTATTTAGCTATATTAATATACATCTGTTGTAAAAAACTAAAGAATAAATAACTATCAAACTATGTAATAACTAAGAATACTATAAAATACGACTTGTATCCCAGAATTTGGCTATCACTAATTACTCAATATTATAGGTAGTGTATTTATCTATAGACTATTAGTGACTATTACTAATTATCCCACACTGCGGTTTAACCTACTATATGAAAATTGAAAATATAGAAAAAAATAAAACGTTAATAAATCAACAATTATAATTTTTTTTTTCATGTTTATATAATTATTTATTTGTTGGTATTTTAAAATAAATGAATGTTTTATAAATAAAGTAGTTTATAATACTTCTAAATAAATAATATTTTTAATTTTATCAACAGTATGAATCAAAATTATTTTTCGAGTGTCGATAAAATATTTTTGACCTAATAAAAATACTTGAAAATTTAATACAAAATTTCTCATAAGTTATTCTTATAATGGTTTAAAAATTATAAGAATACATAGTCACATTTTTTTTTTTATTAGCATTTTAAGTTCAAATATTGACAAAAATTCGTCAAAATCATGAATATTTTCAAATTATTTTGTAGGTATAATTCATAAAAATATTTGCATAAGTAGCTAAGAGTTGAAAATTTAATACAAGATTTTTCAGAAGTTTAGCTTACAATAATTATAAAAGAACTTAAATTTTAGTGTATTCAGGTCATTAAAACATAAACCACCTTTTTCACCAACCACTGGAAATTATATCCTAGGCTGACAAATCATCTTCGTTCAGAATCGTTTTTCGTTTTCAATGATGATTATCAGATTATCATTGGATTCAAATTTAACACCCCTATAATACGTATTAGTGATCCACACGGCACCTAATGTACAGCAGAGCGGTACCCACTTACTCGCTTTTTTATTTAACTATTGTATTCTATATGACACAGAATTAATTATACTTGTATTTAAATACATCTATACTTGGATTATCAGTATAAATTTGAAAATTTCATATAATCTATTACTCGTTTGGGCGTAATATTACCTTTTATAATAATATGTTTGGGCGCATTTATTTCTTTGAATATATTAACATATTTTATTAAATCTTAGCCTATTAACGTTACCCTGCAAAAGGGTTAAGTTAGATTGGCTCAATAGTACAGGCAGCTCTAACCACCTAAATTTTAAACTTGTTCCTTTAATTGGATACATAAATACATTAAAACAGGATACAAAAATATGTTGTGTTTTGTAAATGTCAAGTAAAGTGTAAATATGTTTATCATATAAAACACCAAAATATAACATTAAAAAACGGATTTTTTTTTTATTCATATTTAAACGCTTTAAATTTACAGCAAAATACAAAATATGTGCGTACTGCGTACAAATATATTGCTAGTAAACTAGTTAAAACTGAAGATTTTTAATTAATTTTTTTTTTATCATTTCGTGTGATATTCAGTGCATTCTATACAAGTTGAGTAACGTATTCGAGTTAGATATGATGTACTGTACTTAGGTATGTAACATTTTATAAGTAATCAAAAAAACAACCGAGGAACTCGCTCAGGAACCTCGTCATTGAACTGGTCATTGTATAATCTGATCGCTCTTAATTACGTCACACTATAATATATCATACAGAAAATAATGATTGTATATACTTATGGGTGTAAAACGAACACGGAGGTCCATTCTACGTTTACTATGGTAAATTTGTACTTTGGAGTTTAGATAGAGTTTATTGGTTGTTAATAGGGCTCTGCAGAAATATATGACCTTAAAACATTTTCAAAATGACCTAAAAAAGTGTTTGAAAAATGACTTTTAAAATTACAAATAATGGTTTAAAATTTATAAAAACTCGAACAATAAAACATCTTTGATTTTGTCAACATTAAATTAACGATAATTATTGGACCTAACCTTGGACAGTAAAAATTTATATTTTGGAAAACTTCTCTCCATATCCACTGAAGTGATTGGAGCAAATTTGAAATTATCCAAATATTTTTCTTGAAACTAGTTGAAATCGAGTAAAAATAAGTAAACACGTAGAAAAATGACAAAAAAATTTGAAAATGATCTATATAGGTAAAATAAAAAAGCCAAAAAAAAAAAAAAAATGCAAAATAGAAATTATTTATTTCAATTAATTTGTTATTAGAAAACATTTTCAACTTAAAAAGTATTGTCTACAAAGTTTAAAAAAAAAAGTGGGTAAGTGGGTACCACTCTGCTGTACATTAGGTGCCGTATGGATCATTATGATATATTATAGGAGTGTTAAATTTGAATCCAATGATAGGTATCATTGTATACGAAAAACCATTCTGAACGAAGATGATTTGTCAGCCTAGGATATAATTTCCAGTGGTTGGTGAAAAAGGTGGTTTATGTTTTAATGACCTGAATACACTAAAATTTAAGTTCTTTTATAATTATTGTAAGCTAAACTTCTGAAAAATCTTGTATTAAATTTTCAACTCTTAGCTACTTATGCAAATATTTTTATGAATTATACCTACAAAATAATTTGAAAATATTCATGATTTTGACGAATTTTTGTCAATATTTGAACTTCAAATGCTAAAAAAAAAAATTGTGCTCATGTATTCTTATAATTTTTTAATAACAATAAGAATAACTTATGTGGAACTTTATATTAAATTTTCAAGTGTTTTAATTGGGCCAAAAATATTTTATCGACACTTCAAAAAAAAATTTTCAGTAAAATTGAAAATTTCAGTTGTCTATAAATAGCTCAAAAAAAGTCAAAATATTTTGAAAATTAAATCATGTAAAGAAAATGACAATCTAAATAACTGGTGACATTTTTAAGTATCTACAACTTATACTTTTTGAATAATAACAAATATTTAAAATCATTTGAGGATAAATCGTTATCGTTACGATATTTCGTAAAAATTTAAAACGTACTTAAAATTTTTTCTATAATGATGCTTTGAGTTTTCCCTATAGATATTTGAAGGAAAACCTAGGATTGTATTTTTAATCCTTAGTTATTAGTACAAAAAGTTTTATGCTTTTTTAACTTCAAAATTACTTGCAAATTTTCGCATAGTTATAGGGCTCACAATTTAATTTCGCCCCGGGGCCCTAAATAACCAAGTTGAGGCACTGGTACTTTACTTATTTAGTACTTTTTAAACTCCAACACACACTATTAGTTTAGTCCACGTTATATTATAGTATATATTATATAATAATAATAATAATATATATATATATAATAATAATGTATATAATATACCGTGGTTTAGACTATAATAGTGTACAATGTGTCCAATGTGACATAGATAATATGAACATATTGTCCAAACTACGCTGAGCTGTATTCAAGGATAAATAAAACATTAAAACCGTAGTGTGTTGTAAATGGCTAGCTTTTAATACTGATAAATGCGGGTATCACGTACACTTAAAAATATATTGACTGTTTCAGTTTATTTTTTATTCAAGTTATATTTCAATTTACTATCAAAATTCTTAAGTTGAGAAGTTACTATAGTATAATATAATTATTATAATCGTATCATTATTATATTAAAAATGTTTTTTATATATATATAAAGTAAGTAGTTGATATAACATCAATTTTATTATAATAATTAGTAATTACTAGGTAATAATATTCAATTAAATATAATATATACTTTATTTATAATAGAAGTTAAATTTTGTTTTGTTTTTTTAAATGAGGCATTAAATTATCTATGTATAATTTAGATAAATTTTGAGTTAATTATCTGCTAAATTACATATCCAGACGATTTTTTAGTTATAACATTGCAGTACCTACTACCTACATACTGTATACGTCTATATATTATATCAGTATCCCGAATGCTGGGAGCACGATTTAAGATAGGTCTTAAACCATGACTGGGAGTCAGATGTATCGAAACATGGAGACATGTATATATTTTATACACCGATGATGTAAAAAACACATAATATACAAGTAATTGTGGAATATAATGCGAAAAAGGACACGTGAATGATTTATCAATTAAATGGAGTATGGACCATTCATACTTCATACTTAAATTTAAAAATCAATAATATACATTTTTGTATAACATTATTTTGCAAATTATTTTTTAATGCTTATATAGGTAGGTACTTGTATATTGAAACCTAAATATTATTTTAAAAACTTTTGATTGATTGGCTTGGACGCTTGGTTATTATTATTAATAATTATATTAATAATTTTATTATTTTTCATTTAAGTTATATCGAATATTTATTTCATATTTTCAGCATCTAAAACATAATTTATAAAAAGTTTATATATTTATTTGTAGTTTTTGATTGATATTTACATTTTAGTATCTACCTTTTTTACTTTTAAGTTTTAACTCAATGACACGAGTAATTGTTTATAAACACTAAACAGAGTACCTACATGCAGACAAACAATGTGCAAGTACAGTACAATGAACAGTAGCCAACCGATAAATTATTACTAATTATAAAGTTGTGTACGTCATTACCAATTTTATAATTAAAGTCGAGCATTTCTATCAAATGGATTTTTTTTTCATTTTTTGCGAGTAGGTACTTACAAAGATGTAACTGTCCGCCGTATATTATTATACACCTTAAATGGCTATAATATGTTATTGATAGGAATGATAGGATCACAGTGAATCATTTTTAAGCTTCTATTATTTTTTTTTATTAGATTTTTAATAATTAGGTAAAGTTAGAATTTCAACAATGTAGATAAATTTATTGAATTTCACTAAAATTTTGTTAATTTTAATAATATTATTGCAAGATACTTTGTAACAATGTTTAAAGTACCTATTCTCAAAACTCAAAAGTACCTACTGTGTTAGAGAATAAATGTAATGTCCTCGTTCTTAACACAAGTAGTTTATGCAAAACTATGGTCTATGGAGTATATTTTTTAAATTTTAAATTTATTTATGTGATTTTAATATCTCATGTGCATTCTTTTATAATTTTTTATTCACAATATTAGTCGCAACGTTAAATTCGTTGATAATGTTAATGTATGAATAACAACCAACAGGACTGTATTATGTTAAGAGGTGGGAGAACGTATCGGTTCCAGAACCACTATATAGTAGAGAAGAGAGCTTTGTTCAAGCTCGGCCGAATGACAGACATTTTCTACTCCGCTAAACCATGTAGGTACACTTAGTGATAATAATATCGTCTGCGTAGCTGCAGGCCTCCCGGTGTGTCGGCGCTTGACGATTTTACAGTCTCGTCCGGTAAATACCGCAAACTCGGGTAATCACTGACCACCTTCGCTCGGAACAAACGTAAGAATTCCTGTACACTGCACGAAGTAAAGCTCGTTACCGTATTTAATCATTGCACTTATCGCTCAAACGATGCAATACAAATTAATAATATTATTATTACAATAATAATAATACCTAATAAATAATAATATCATTATCAACAATATAAAATATTATATTAATAATTATTACGAACAACGAGCAGATACGATTACCGACGGGCGACGACCGACGACGTCGCAACTATCACGTACATCGACGGGCGGGGCCGTGTGGATGGTGGAGGGAGCGGGCGGCCGCCGTCGCGTCATCAGTCGATCATTCGCTGCGTTCGCCGTCCGGATCGTACGACTTACTACGCCGCCGTCCTTATCAAGTAATCCCGATATTCCGATATTCGCAGCTGCTGCAGTGAGCTGCTGCTGCGTCGTTTCCACCGTACGTATAATAATATTGTTGTTTCTTAATAATATCACGAGATACGTCCTATAACGTCAAAAATAACAAACAATATCAGTCGACCGAGGCGTGTGATAGATAGCTTGGGTAAAATAGTGCTCGGCTGAGAATTCGACGACAACAACAACAGCAATCGGCAATATTGTAAAAGTACGGATACCGTAGGTAGTATTACCACAGAATAGATTACTACGACTTAAACATTTTTTTTTGCGATCCGCCTCGGGCCACACGATAACAACGGTATTATTATCATATTATAATCACCGACTTCGTAATAATATTGTTCGCCATCGTATTCCGCCTCAAGATAATAAGATCGACTATCGCCACCGCCGTTGGCTTTTTAATAATATAATTTATTGTTCGTTTTTTAATTTTGTTTCTTGCGCCCGTTCGTTTGAGTGTGAGTGTATGTATGTGTGTGTGTGTGTTGGTTTCTCGTTCGCGCGCCCGCGCGCATCGTACGAAACATAATAATATTCTCTAATTTATACAATCGACACGGTGAGACATATTGTCTCGCACGGAACGACCGCGTACGTGTTTCTTCCGTTATCGACGTTCAAGAACAAACGGTAGGTATTAGCATACTTTATCTGCTTCCGCTGCCCAATCGACTACACCGAGAGAAACAAAGCATCTGGTCCTTCGCCTTTGTTAGCTCGTTGTTTATCTCGATAACTCGCTCACCCATCCTCCCTAAGCGACTACCCCGTTGTGGCGTCGCATCCATCTGGACGTACAGAAAACGCGTCACCGTCGTTGTTCGCTTCCCGTTCATACGCGTAAATTTAACTGTGTAAGTGACTATCCAAACGCCGCCACCGGTCATCCTTCCCCACCAATCAACCATTGACGAGCAATCCCCAAAAGCTCCTCGGTGTTCGCTTGCACTTCTTTGTTGCCACTCCCCTCCTTCGTTTGTATGTTTGATCGGTTTGTCGATGATCTGTTGCAGAACTCAAAAAGCTTCCCCACTTCCAAGATGTCTTCTTCACAGTATTCATACATCTTCAAGTACATCATAGTCGGTGATATGGGTGTCGGTAAATCTTGTTTACTGCACCAGTTCACCGAACAAAAGTGTAAGTGTCAATATAACAGCAAAAATGGAACACTGCCAAACATTTGTCAAGGTACCTACTTATTTATCTTTATTTATCTACATGTCCAGTCACTGCCGATTGCCCGCACACAATTGGAGTAGAATTCGGAACTAGAATCATTGAAGTGTCCGGAAAAAAGATTAAACTTCAAATCTGGGACACTGCCGGACAAGAACGTTTCCGAGCAGTAACGAGGTTTGAGCTTTATACAAATACTACTATGATCTATGATAATAATTTCTATGTTGTTTAGATCATACTATCGTGGAGCAGCTGGAGCATTGATGGTGTATGACATAACCAGACGTTCTTCTTATAATCATTTGAGTAGTTGGTTATCTGATACTCGCAATCTTACAAATCCAGGAACTGTAAGTTTTTATAGTTCTTTATAGTTTTTTTTAGTTAATAAAAAATTCGTACCAAATAATTATAAACAAAGTATAATGGTACCTATTCTACTCTCTATTTCAGTTACATTGAATTATTTACCTAATTGCTATTTTTTGTTTAATAATTATTTAAATTGAAAATTACTCATTGGCACTATTTCAGGAAATTTTGAAGGTAGGAAATTAAAAACCACTACAGTAAATATAGATCAGGTAAAATTGAAAATAGTTTTCAGTTAATTGCTTTTCAATCGCTTAAAACAATTTTATTTGGTGCGAATAGATCCATGTTACAGTCAATGAAACAATAACAATTTTGAACATTATTGTTGGTTATTTTGTGTGTATACTGATATTATATCAAATGTTCGGTTTATATATAATAATTCATTTACATTGAAATCAATTTTTTTGAATAGCCTGAGACTCAAATTTATTTATTTTTTATAACTATTGAATAATTTAATAGGTAGTTTTAAAAATTATTATATTATTTAGTTTTAAAAATTTAGTAGGTAATTATTTGAGAATATTGGTTCTGTTTAAACGCCTAAGACATCTTTGACACTAAGATTAGTTATATTTATAATAATTCATATTTCTCTTAATAAGTTAAAAATTAATGTTGTACTTTATCGTAAAAATACAGAACATAACTAGTTTAATGGCTAATATCCCATTATCATCCCAAAGAATGCTATGACTTAACTATAGAAATTTCATGAAAATTAAAAAATTAATTTATCAGTTTCACATAACATTGCAACTAATTGCAAGATACAAATGATAACAATTTGTATACATCTTTATATACCACAAAATTATCTAGTTGTTGAGTCAACTAACATTTTATTATTTTATTACAAAATTAATTATGCCTTTATTTTATACAATATTCAATAAAACTAAATATTAATTTCACATTGCCAGTATGATAAATACAAAGTAATAATATTAATTGAAATAAAACACAGGCAATCAATGATTTATACTTTGGTTATAAAATATTATTTTATTTGTATTTAAAGTGGTTTGCTTTACTGGTTTTTAATTGTAATATTATTTAATAATTAATATTCATGGATATTAAGTATGATAAAATTAAATCATGGAATACTATAGGATTTATTAAAATTTAATCTGAATTCTTACTTATATTATTTTAATTTTTGTAAAATCATGATGGAAAACCTTGAATTAAATATTCAATCTTTTGACTCTGCAATTAAAATGCATTATTAGTTATTATATTTGAATAGAAAATATTTTGAAAAACTTTAAATGTTTATAAAATATAGCTCAAAAGAGCCAAAATATTTTGAAAATGATATGTCTAAAAAATATTAATTTCAATATTTATGAAACTTTCAAGTGTCTAGCGTTTTACTCTTCATTCCCTCCTATCACCAGTAACCAACTAGATCCAATTTTTTTTTTTTTTTAACTTATTGTTTGAAATATTTTTACTGTTTCCAAAGGGGATGTCATTCAAAGAATACCTATGTATCATATTCATTGTAAATCTGATACAATGATTGCTCAGAATCTATAACATAAATAATAACAAATAAAAAAGGTTAATTCAATTTTACAAATTATTTTAATTTTATTTGATAATATAGCAGACCCAGTGTTCATTATTAATGCATACATTCCTAAATTTGTTTCTATTGTTGTGTTAAGTTATTAATAATATTTACATGTGATATACCTACTGACATGTAATAATTTGTACTTATAATCGATTGTTAGTTAAATTGAATATGTTATTATATGCACATACAACATATTTTTAACCAAATGAATACCTATTTCTTTATATATTTAAATTATAAAAACAGGACTTCATTTTATTTAAGTTTAAATAAAAAATGCTATGTCACTTAATTAAAAAATTCTAAATAGTATAAACTAGTTGAGTTCTATGTATATTTATAAATATGTTGTTTAAATAATAATTTTCATAGATCAATATTAATAAACACAAATAATACTAACACATATTGTGGTTTTGTAATGTTTGCATGTGACTATCTATTATTTGATTTCATTTTATTAATAAAATATGTTTCATTCAGTAATATTGTATTTAATTTATTGTTAAGGTGATTTATTTAATTGGGAACAAGTTAGATATGGAAAGTAATAGAGATGTCTCCTTCGAAGAAGCTAAGCAATTTGCTGATGAAAATGGATTAATGTTTTTGGAAGCTAGTGCCAAAACGTAATGATATAAAATTATAAATATTAAAACTTTTTGGAATTATTTTTAGTTTAATTATTGATTGATCAATTATTTTTAACATTTAGCGGAGAATATGTCGAAGATGCTTTCCTTAAAACTGCTCAGATAATTTATGAATGTATTCAAGATGGAAGGTATGTTAACCACTATTATTTAAATATCATACAATACTTGTTACATATTAGTGAATTAAAAATAATTTGATCATTTAATAATTAATTTATCATAAATAAAAAGTGTTATGTAATTTATTTTATTATACTGAAAGTCTCTTTTTTTATATAAATGCTATGAATATTTGTATGACATAGTATAGATAGAGAACATTAAGAAGAAAAAAAACTGTTGAATGTTGATTGATATAAGAGAGCGTAAATTTATCATGTATTATACTTATACTGTATGGTTACAAATAGTTATTAAAACCGTTTAAATATTTTGAAAAATAAACATAATTTACACTTCTTGTGATCTTTAAAAATAAATAATAATAATTGTTTTGCATTATTATTAAATGTTTGAAAATGTTTTTTTTATACAACAATGCATACGTTACTCTGCTTAAAATTCAAAATGTTACTTATAAGTTATAATGTAACACTATTAAAAAAAAGTATTCATATTATTTTTTTACTAAATTACAGGCTTGATTTAAATGCTGCTGATTCTGGAGTACAACAGAAAATTCTTCAATGTGAAACCAATACAAATGTGGAAAAAGATAAATCTTGTATGCAATGTTAAGGTAATTAGTTATTTATTATTAATATTTATCAATAATAACTGTTTATTTATTTACTTATTTTTATTTTCAGAAAAATATTATTGGATGGAATCTTTTAATTCTATATTATTTTATGATGTGCTATTTTTTCTGTCTTATAAATTATAATAAGTTTCGTAACATTCTTTATTCATAGGTATTATTTGTTATCAGTTTAATTTATATCTATTGGATTGTACACAAATTCACATTTGCCCACTAATATATATATAGATATATATATATATTTATATATTCCTTAGTTGTTTTAAAACTTATTTTTAATTTGTATAATTATTATTAACTTTCTCAACTAAAGATAAATATATTATAAGAAATTGTTAATCGAATTGTATTAAGTACATTTATATTGATATCACAAATTATTATAAATGTATGCGTATCTAACATATAAAATGGATGTGTTTAATATATTATATAAAAAAAATTATTTTTATTTATTTTATTTTATTTATTTATTTATTTTTATTTTATTTTTTTTTTTTTTTTGGTATATGCTTCAATAGTCTTTAAGTATTGTATTTACTATTTTCACAAATGTTGTTTACCAAAATCAAATTAAAAACATTTCTTTTATTGTCCTATAATAATGTTTATTCTTATGTTAGACAATCTTTGGTCTTACTATTGTAAGTTGTATTTTATATACCAACATTAGCCATATTTATCAGTACTGCAAATTTTTAAATTAAAATGTCTTAACATGTTGTAACTTAAATTTTTAAATCGAAACAGATTTAATGAACTAATGCCCATTTGTCATCAACAATACTGATAACCAGCAAGGATTTAATTCTATATTTTTAATATTTATTTACCATTAAACTAAAGCATTTATAGTTTTCCGGTACATTACAAAGTTGGATTGTATTTTCTCCAAATATTGTAATAATTGCTAGATTTAATTTGTTAGTCATTATTAATCTGTAGATTAACAGATCTAGTTACAACAAAAATCATATTATTTTCATAACAACAATTAAATTAGTACAATTCAAGATTGATATTTTAAATTAAAAATGTTTACATCGTTTCATTATTTGAGAAATTTCAACAATAATTTGTACTAAATAGTATATTATGCATTAAAAGAAAATACAAGATGTATTTTATAGTAAAAAACATATTTTTATTTTGCTTGTAATTCACAGTTAATGGTTATTATTGTCAAGTGATTTATTATATCTTAATCATTTTATTGCGTATGTTTTATGTGCTAAACAAAACTATTAATCCATATTTTTAAAATTATATTTATAATTTTTATGCAAACTATTTATATTACCTTCAAGGGTTTTTTTTAAAAATATATTATTTTAATTTATTTTATTCTGTATAATAAAATAAAAATAATATAATTTCTAACCTGTAGTTTTTGATTTTACACTATACCAATTTAATTTAATTAATAATATATTTATATTATTTTATTTAGGACATTGTATTTTAAGTAAGCTCATTAAAGAATTATATATTTGTACAAAAAATTGTTTAAAACTACGATAAAAACATGTTATACTTTCGGGAATAAACTTAGCAACCATTTTTCTTGTACAGAAATTATGTATCTTCCAGATAATTTTATACACTTAACAAATAAATATATTAAAGAATATAGATAATATAAATTTACTAAAAGTACAGTTATAAATTATTTTAAACCAATGTTAAAATTCTCAATAATAAGCTAATACTAAAAATTGACGGTAATAGGAATTGAAAGGGTACTTTACCATTAATAAGAAACAAATTTTTTGAATGAGAAGTATTTTCATATTACAGAATACAGAACAAGTTAAAAGTTAAGTTTTTTAATAAAATTTATAGAATTGTTGAAAAATAAATTTATAAAAATGATAAATTAATCCCTCAATAAAATTCAAAATTAAAAAGTTCCAAAGGAAAGATTGTTTCTCATTTTTTTTTCTTTATTAGTTCATTTATAGTTACATGTAGTATTTTTATGTTATAAGGCACGGATTTCCATGCAAATACATATTTTTAAATACAGGACTTAGAACAATGCTGATAAAAATATATGCTTTTCATAATATTTAGTCTCTAAAATTAAAATGTATTTACACGTTTTTATAGAAAAAATAAAAAAATACATTAAGTTACATATTTTGTAAGATTATATTAAATGTAGTTTTTTTAATTATTATTATTCAGATTAACAATAAAATAATAAAATAATATAATGGCTTATTTTCAATGTATAACAATAAATTATAATTTTATGAGGGATTCTATCCATTTATAAAATCCTTTAAAATTTGATTTTAGATATTATGATGAACATTTGAGATAATGTAGTGGGTTATCGGGTAGTGTGTATGAGAATAAATAAGAAATAAGAGGATTTAAATTGTGTTAAAGTCTTGAATGAAATTTTGTTTATAATTTTATAGTTAGTTGATCAACTGACGACTGTGTCTTTATAAATCATTATGTAATACTTTGTTTGTTATATACCACGGAGCTGAGGCTATAAAGTGGACGTAAATAAATTGAGAAGTTTGAGACATATTGACGTAGCTCAAATAAGGTAAACCTTAATATAAGAATTTGTAAAATATTAATTTTGTAAGAATTGATAATTTTGATTATCAAAAAAAAAAAAATGTAATTTGAAAAAGCATTGTTAAGTGTTTTGCATTTGGAATTCAAGTGTGGTCTCCAAGTTAATAGTTTGTTGAGTATAAGTCCTTATGAATATATACCTACTTCTTGAAGTGAAGTTGCAGTGGTAGTCTTTTTTTCAAGTAAGTACCTATTCTACATAAAAAAATATGTGGGTTAATTTTAATTCACTATATTGGGTTATCTAGGTGCTTTTAAATAGATTTGAAAAGCAAAATAGGCTAATGTGAAGTTTGAAGTTTCTATCATCAACATAAGCTGCTTTAGTTGTATTTGCTATTTTGTAAATATGCGATATGTATATTATGTTAAATAAATAGTGGGCACAAGAAGTATGAAAAAATTAGTAAATATAATATATAAGAATAATATATATATAATAAGTAGGTATACCTATAATTTTAAAAATATTTTAGTTTTATTTACAATATCAAACATAGACACATTTTTAATTCAATTTTTTTTTATATATACACCTAGTATTATAGTAGTATATAGTATACAGTATACCCCCCAAGTAATATAATGAAATTTGTACGCCGGAAAAATAATGCAGGGCATATAATACCTCAACAATGGGTGTTTGGTGGTATATGCCGTGAAACTAAGGAATGTTTCATAGTAAGTGTGCTAAATAAATCAGAAATTACATTGATACCTATTATTAACCGATGTATTAGACATGGTTAGACATTGGCTATAATTTTTTCTGACAGTTGGAAATCTTATGCTAATTTACAACAACATGGTTTTCAACATAATCAAGTCAATCATAAATATAATTTCGTGAACCCTAACTCAGGAACCCACACACAAAATGTTGAAAGAATGTGTGGTGCGGCCAAATGGGGCAACAAAAAACGTAGAGGAACGGATAGAAATTTTTTAGACTCGTACTTGGCAGAATTTATGTGGCGATCAAAACTGAATAATAGTGATCCGTTTGAAACCATTTTAAAAGATATAGCAGAATTTCGGGAATCACTTAAAGCATAAACATTTTAAATATATCCTATTTTATGTTAATTATTATTCAATTTTTTAATGTTTTAATGAATGGCGTAGCGATAACAAACCTGAGTGGCGGGGCTATAAAGTTTTCACTCGCCGGGACTATAACAAACCAGTACCACTCAAAAATATCAAATAATAGTTTTAGTTTTATTGATTATCGTTTAGAACTCAAATTTGTAAAAAGTTTGTCTTTATCACGAATTTATTTAAATATAAATAATAATATTTTATATAATTTGTATAATTTGTGGTAATTTTTAAAAATTTATTTTATGTAATTAATGAATATTGATAGCCGATAGGTATGAAGGTTGATTTTTTTTTCAAAAAAAAATCGATCTAACTAGGTATGAATATTGTTATTTAATGTGAGAACACTTTAGTACAGATTCATTAATTATATGCGTGTCACTTCACACTGTTTATTATAATGTTTAATTTATTAAAAACATATACATTAAATATTGATATATATATTAATTAACCTATGCATATTTACACTAATTAGTGTAAATATCCATAATGTAGTCATGTAGAGAGCTTGTTGACTAGAAATATCTGTAGATATAGTTTATTTTAATTAATATAAAACACAATAATTTATGTCATTTTAATTTTTTTTTAAATAAATAGGTACACATAAAAACTAATGTCTAGATACCTATTTGCTTTTCTTTACTTTATAAGTAATATTAAACGCTTTTATTATAAATACCAGTGTTATTAATTGTTAAATTTTGTATTTTTGTACCAAACTAAAGTTTTAGTAAACTTTAATAATTACCTATAGTTTATAATTTATAATCTAAGACTTATAGCCTATAGGCACTTAGCCCTTAGTTAATAATACGTAATTTATTTTTACTATTTTTACTTTTTAGTTATACAACTACCTAATCGAGTGATATTATTACCCATCTCTGATCAATGATCATACTCGTATGTTTTATAGTTTATACTAAGTATAGGTACGTACCAACGTACCTACTTTATAGTTTATACTATTATATTATGTATTTATGTCACCGACTTGCAACCCAACTAACCGCCCATCGACGAGTGTTCAGAGAAACCCTCACCATTAATTGGCCTCAATTCATTAAAATAATATTTTTTTTAAGTCGCGTTATTATAACTATTTTTCTTTTTCATTAATAACAATTAGCAATGACTATTTAAAGGTGTATTTTATATCTATGTTACATGATTCTATAAAATGTTTCACGATAAAATAGTTTTATAATTATACTACACAACTAAGCCATATAGTATGGTGGCAAAGCCCCCCCACAGCTTTACTATCTAAAAACGATCTCTCTTTAAAATACCTATTATATGCCTCGGGTACAATGTGATTAGATGATGCATAACACACTGTCGTACGTTATAACGTGAATATTATTGTGAATATAATATGTATATACCTACCTATACAATTACTAATTATGTAATATGTATTTTAGTACCCTTTAAGTTAATAAAATAGGAAATATAAATTACAATATACCAAATATCCTGCAGTGCTGCAACGCTTTCACTGTATTAAATTCTTTTAATAGTAAAGGTAGTAGGTACCTATATATTCACTATCGCTATTACTATACAGTTTATAATCACGCTGTATGGATAAATTCATATTAAATATTCGAAATGATTAGGTACTTATTTGGAATAATTTTCTTAAATGTCACGAGGGTCGCGATAAACGCCTGCATAATTATTATTCCGTGAGGCGTTTTAATTTTTTTCATTCGCTTTACTTCGTAGCTAGTAGTTTGTACAACAATACGATATTGTACGTGTTATATATTATAGTTTCTATGCACTTACCTATATATACTCAGTCAATAGTCATAAATTGTAAAGTCTTAGCTCTTATTGCACATACTTGTAAATTGTAAAAACAGTGGCGCCGAAGTCCATGTTGAAGTCGGGCCATGGCCCGACCTCTTTTTTGAAAAATGTGGCCGGTTGGCCACTTTATATTAACATCATATAACTTTTATTACGAATAAATGTATATTTCACACCCCTACCCCAAATTTGAATACTTTTTTTACGCCAATGGATATTGAGGCCGTGAAGTTTTAAAATTGCTCGACCACATTTTAAAAACTTTGGCGCCACTGTGTAAAAACATAGGTATACCTACCTGTTTTAAATTGTACTTTTACCAAACAAACAAATATATGACTAGGTATCTATAATACATTATCATTATTGTGAATTATAAACAAAATAATTAATATAAATAATAAAAATCGCCCTTCAAATACATAAAAATTGTTTATATATTATCATACATGGTATATTACTAAGGTATTTATAACTGACCCGTGATGTATAAGTGGGGGGTACCTATAATCACCTTACCACCAAAATCACAATAGAATCTAAAATGAGGTCACGATTATTTAATAAATAGGTATTATACATTATATAAAATATTAAATTACTTATGCATATTTGAGAGCAAAAAGAGATAAAATTTATGAAATAATCTAAGTAATAATAATTAATTTCCAAACCACAGTACGAGTGTATTAAATAAAACCTAGGTTTGACTATTATGTTGGTTATTATCTTAATGACTACTAATTTATTGTTTAAGCTATAGGTATAGCGGTATAGGGCTTTTGTGTGTGAATATTAGCCAATTATAATAATATTATAATATATTATAATAATTTTATAACTACCTATATGTTTTCGATTCATTGACTCATTGTACAATCATACAAAATATGTGCCTAAAATATAAATTATTAGTCCAGGTATAAAAATAGTGCCTATTTTATTTTATAAAATTCACAAAATCATGGTCTATACTCTATAGTAGTTTATCGTTTTGGTGTACATTGACATTTATAGAAAAAAAATTCTTGTGCCTATAGGTCAAGGTACCTTGCTCAAAATTTGTTGAAATATTTTGAAAATGTTATCGTAAATACCTACTCGTATTAAAGAAAAAAAAATAATAAAAACATTTAGTGAAAATTTCAAGTATCGTTATGGTTATTCGTTTTTGAGTTTTATACAAAATCAATTTTGTCAATTACTGATTTTGCGTAATAATTCCCGTTTTCCTTAATTTGTTGTTTGTTGCTCCCGGTTATAAAAATAAAATATAGAGAATTTTTATTTTCTTAAGTACAAACTATATCCAATTTTATATTCAAAACCATCCTCAATGCTCATTCTTGAAAATCAAAAAATACAAAAATTTTTATATTTATATTGAACAATTTGAACTTATAATGTAATTATTCACAAAAACAAACAAACAAACAAAATACACCATAATAAAATCAATATACTATTCATCGTTCATCGCTCTTCTCAGAATCAAAAAATGTTCATGTAGGTATTTTTGGAGATAATATGAGTGTTTAACATTTTATATTTTGAAAGTTGAAACTAAACTTATAGTCTATAGAGTATAGATACGTCATTATATAAAAATCTGTAAGTCAACACAGCATCTCTTTTCTCTCTTATTTAAGTACCTATTAGATTATTTAGAAATCAAAAACTTATATGCAAGTAATAACGCATCTCTATACTGTAAATCATTTCTTTCTTTTCAAATAGTCTGATAAATATTTACATTCAATATTATTATTTTTTAGTTAGGTATAACCTTAATACCTTATCTTATAAGTCTTACTTTTTAACACCTAATTGGGAATTATTTATACAATTATACACATTAAATTTAAAACCTGATTTTTCTGAACTATTTTTCAATTTTTGTAAAGTATTACTATAAGTTTATGTTGTATTGTGTACAAGAATCCAAACTCCACCGTTTATTATTTTATAATAATTATAAGTATAGCCGTATAGGTACGTTATTAATTTAAAGATTTTGTTCATTTTTGCAACTAAAAAAACAATTGGATTTAAAAACACTGAGGATTTTATTTTTAAAACAGTTTAAGTGGCCAGTTAAAAATTGGTTGCAATTTTAATATTGCAAAACGTATACTATATAAGCATGAGCGGCCATAGATAACATTTTAGGGGGGTCAAAATAAAAAATAAAAAAAGTGGGTAAGTGGGTACCGCTTTGCTGTACATTAGGTGCCGTGTGGATCACTATTATATATTATAGGAGGATTAAATATGAATCTAATGATAATTATCATTGTATACGAAAAACGATTCTGAACGAAGATGATTTGTCAGTTAGGTGGTTTATGTTTTAATGGCCTGAATACATCAAAATTTAAGTTTTTTTTATAATTATTATAAGCTAAACTTATGGAAAATCGTGTATTCAATTTTCAACTCTTAGCTTCATAATATATATAAAAAATTTTATGAATTATACCTACAAAATAATTTGCAAATATTCATGCTTTAACAAATTTTTGTAATATTTGAACTTCAAGTGCTAATAAAAAAAAATTATGCCTATGTATTCTTATAATTTTTTAATCACTATAAGAATAACTTATGAAGAACTTTGTATTAAATTTTCAAGTATTTTGATATGGCCAAAAAAATTTTATCGACACTTGAAAAAATTTTCAGAAAAATTGAAAATTTTAGTTGTCTATAAATAGCTCAAAAAGTCAAAATATTTTAAAAATTAAATCACGTAAAGAAAACGCCAATTTTAATAACTGGTAAAATTTTCAAGTATTTACGACTTATACTTTTTGAATAATAACAAATATTTAAAACCGTTTGAGGATAAATCGTTATCGTTACGCTATTTCGTAAAAATTTAAATTTAAAAAGCACTTAAAATATTTCCTATTATGATGTTTCGAGTTTTCTCTATAGATACTTGAAGGAAAACTTATGAAAAACTTAGTGTTGTATTTTTAATCCTTAGTTATTAACACAAAAATTTTTATGATTTTTCAACTTCAAAATTACTTGCAAAATTTTCGCGTTTTCGTAAAAATTTGAACTATAAACGCTTGTAAAAAAAAAAATTGTGACTAACGATTTTTAATTTTTTTTAGCTATAATAATAACAACTCATAAGAAACCTTGTATTAAATTTTCAAGTGTTTTTGGTCATCCAAAATTTTTTTATCGACATTTCAAAAAAAAATTCTCATAAAAATCAAAAATGTCTATGGTCAATAAATAACTCAAAAATTTTTGAAAATTTAACTGTATATACATAACACTTACATAAACGTTTGGTGAAAATCTCAAGTATTTACAGTGATTAGTTAATTACAACCATATGAAAAAAATCGATTTGGTCGAAAACTGGTTTTGCGTAAAAATTTCCGTTTTTCCGTCATTTTTTTTTTTGTTTTTCTCGATTTTTTTGAAAGCTATTGGAAAATGTTTACTTTTGACCTGTATAATGCACCAAGGATATTCACTTTTACATCGGAAACCAACCCCAAAGTTTGAAATTGGAGCATTATTTCGACTTGTTATGCTATACACACAAACAAAAAAAAAAAAAACACACATCATTGTAAAATCAATACATTCATCACTCCGTTTAGAATCTAAAAAATAACAAATGTCAGATAATGAAGATAATAATAATATTATGGTAGGTAATATTTATTGAGCTACAAGTTCATAATATTTTTGTCCAGGGGGGGGCAAGTGCTCTATCTTCCCCCCAATGAGCGCACATACATATAATTGCTTATAATTGCCTATAATTACATTTGCTGGAAATTTAGAATGACCGAATTATTAAACAGGTGCCAGGTAAATTCATTTCTAAAATTATCAGAAATGATTAGGTGTAATAAATATGCAATTTACTACCGTAGTATTACCGCGTATTCATGCTATAATAGCCCTGGGTGGCAAATTTTAAAAGACAAAACAGTAAAATATTTAAATATATCAATACTGCAGACTGCTATTACTATTTAAATAATTAGGTAATAAATTTATTACAGTTAATAATATAAAAATTCAACCTAGTCTATACTCTTATATGAAATATGATATATTTTGAGAAATACATCGAAATGTTTAGATCTTAGATAGTTAGATTGTTAGGAGTTTGGAAGTATAATTGTACAAATGATTAACTATACCTATTATCTGTATGTTCCAGTATTTTAATACTCTACAGATAATTAAAAATTTTAACTTCATACCTACTCATACATATATATTTTTAAGAATAATAAATAACTACTTAACAATAAGACAGTGAAAAAACTAAATACCTAAAGGTACCTACACAAAAATGTAAAAATGTGATGACGTCTAAATTATTTGTTGTTGCTAATCGTTAAATTAGTTTTAAATAAGTATAACATTACAATTATCAGCAATTAACATAGGTACATTTCCTACATAGCGATGTCTATAAACATCAAAATAATGATAAAAAATGGCATGTTATGTATATAATAAAATATAAATATAATGTAATAAATACCTACTACAGTATACTATACAGTATGTGTACAGTAGGTATCTCACAGATATCTGACAGATGCAATAACCTTTTTTCCATTGAATATTTTTTTCTTAAAAATGAATTGTTAATACATCTTTGCGTTATAATTTAAATAACTTTGAATTGAAAATGTAATCAATTTATATTGGTGTTATTGCATTTTGTCAAATCGCGAAGGAACACCCTGTAAACATATGTATATCTACTACAAAGTACAGTATAAGTGTGAGTATAATGATAATTACAAAATATTTTGCTTATATTATATTTTTAATATATTAGTCGTTTGGAGGTATCTTAATTTTATTATTATGAGCGATCAGACTTTCAACATTATTTTCTAAAAAAAATATTTTTTTCATTTTATATAATTTTTATAATACAAATCAGGTATTATTGTATAATATAATATACATGTTATATTGTTATAAAATAATTGTTTTGAACGGATTAAAAATAATTCATAAAATTATTTTATTTTTTTTTACCTATTGGCTATTAATGTTGATAAAAATATTGTACATTATTTATAATAGGTCAAGTAAAATAAATATTTAAATTTAAAATAGTCGAACAAAAATACTATAAAAAAAACTCTTGTGTGATTTTAAAGTGATTTATTTTATTTCCTTAATCCTTTTAGGTAACTTCACAATATTTTTTTTTCATTTTCATTTTAATCAACTATTTAGTTTTTGTTGGTAAGCAGGTTGGTTTTATAAATAATTTATTTAAAGTCGAGCTTTATTCGAAATTCTTAAAATTATTATATAGTTTGAAATTTGAACTATTGCGTTAAACCGTACCGAAGTATGTATATTTATATTATACATATTATAATACATGAGTAACTTATTAGATACTCAACGAGTGTTGAGTATATTATATTATATGTCCTACATCTATATTTGTTTTTAGATAATTAGGTCTGACTGATTTTTATTCAAAAAAATGTATTGGTATTTATAATCTATATACATTATACCTATATATAATTAATTAACTAGTAGACCTACTTAAACAAGTTTTATCTAACAATCTTCTCAATAGTAGATTTCCCAATAATCTCCTTCTACAACTATCGACATGGTTATGATAAGAATATATTTAAAAAATGTTTTTAATTTAAAACTAATTCAAATAATAACGAAATTTCCCTTAACTTAAGTACCTAGGTACTTACTACCTAGTAAAGTATAAATGTCGATGCCCTTGTTATAATAAGTAGTACTGTAGCCACTATATAGCTTGTATAGGAGTTTAAAAAAAAAAAACTAATGATAATCCAAAAAGTCCGCCCTTTCCTTTGACCATATTTTATTTAAATTTAAAAGTCCATGCGAAAACTCGTGATTAAAATTAAAAATTCAACTAGGTATCGACAATAACTGAACTTATTGAAATTTTTCTTAATTTAAAAAATAAATTTGAAAAAAATTTTCGGAACCTAAAGTGGTTAAAATTTTTCATGTTTCAAAAACCCAATCGTTTTCAACTATTTCTCTCATTTCCACCTACAAGACGTGTCCAGCTACGCCACTAGCGTGAAACGAGCGCTCTGTAAAAGTGTACAATATGCATAATCTGCAGTGGACTGTGACTATAGAGGGGCGCAATGCCGCAATGCTTACGTAGGTAGGTATAATGTATATTTTTAATTTTTATATTATTGAGTAACTTAGCAGGTAGAAAAACAAAGTAATCAACAAAAAAATTCGACCGACTTCAAGATTTTTTACGAAACATTTCATACTATAGTGTACCTACTACGATTTCACTACTAAACGCTGACGTCAGCGAGCGGCGAGCGCTATCGAAGGCCGGTTCGGCGTACTGTGTAAAAAACAATTCCACATTTCCATGTCGTCAATGTACGCGTATATGATAACAATATCGCTGATAAGGACGTGTTCATCAAACTGCTGACCGTTTGATATCGCAGTGTTTCAGCGAAGGCCAGTCATTGCCGATTTGCCGCTGTCGACGCTGCAACTTGTTGTTGTCCGACGTCCGTCGAGTTTGCTTTTTATTTTGTAACTAAACATTTTTATTACCCAAACATATAACTCTTTTTTTTTTCAATCGATTATCGCACCTATACACAGCTCGATCGCCAAATAAAAAATGTCCAAGCCTAAAGTATACGTCGTTGGAGTCGGTATGACCAAGGTAACCAAGAAATTAATTGTACCTACTGTCGACTAAAAAATTTGTTCGTCGGACCTTTTAACTCGTAGTGTACAAATAATGTTTCAGTCTATGACGCTGCCATGATTTTCATAATGGTGCTTGGTAGAAAAAAATATTATGTTTTTGATTTTACTTCCTGTTTAGTGTTTATATAATTCTGTGGTAGCCCTTTCTCTTCTTCGCGTTCCACTTATTACTTATTATGTAACCGAAGATGTCGTGAACGAGTGTAATAGTTCCACTTCATTCATAATATTTTCAGTCGCAATTGCTATAATAGGTGCCTAGGTTTTGTCAATGTATATGATCTATGGAAGTGTCGACTATAACACATTATGTTGTTGATTTAAGTTTTTTCAATAAAAGTTCTTAACGTTTAAGATTTATAACTTAATGGTGTAAATTTATGGCCCGACTGCTTTGTTTTAAAAATTAAGTCAAAAACCACCTAAAAATTTTATTTTTTAAAAAATAAAAAATACCCATTTTGTAGATTTGTTTATTTGTAGTATGGAGAAAAAAAAACAATTTTAAAATCAGTTGAATTTTGAATGAATGATAGTAACTTCTATTTAAAAAAAATATAGCATAGTATTATTATTAAATTGTATGATTTTCACACATAGATAATTCATTTTCTAATTCAATAGATTATAATTTATAAGGAGCACATAATTCATTGGTATTTTATTTTTTGATGAGTCATATGACTAACGAAGAAAATAATTTTTCATAATCACTTAATACTTTTTTGTATTAATTAAAAATATTTTTTATCGTATTTTTCATCAAATTATTATCAATAGATGCCTACCATGTCTATTAAAAAATGTTAACAACAATAAATAAATAAATAACTCTCACTTACAACACCAACCTCTTTTGAGAACATACAGTAATACACTTTTGTAGTTGCATTACTTCACGCTTGGAAATCCATCTGGATTACTTCACTTTGGTTTATTTTGATTATATTTTGTTATAACTGAATTACATTATATCTTATTTTTAAAATTTAAACTCTTGTAACTTACACCATAGGCTAGGCGTATGGTGGTCAAATTTGTTGGGGGGGGGCTTTATTCCTTCCAGGAAGAGACATTTATGAGTTTTTGGAAGACTATAATTCAAACTGGGAGGGCTTAAATTCAGACTGAGGAGGCTAAGTCCTCCCAAGCCCCCCCCGCTAATTACGCCTATGACTTACATCAATATAAATATGTTATTTATTTAACTACACAATTGATATTCAGAGCAAGTTTATACGTAGGACTAAAGTAATACTTAAGTTTCTTCTATATTATATCATTAAAAACAATTAAATATTTATTTTCATATGCTCGGTTATATAAACAATTTATTTATATCATGATTTTCTATACAAATAAGTATGAATCAATCATGAGTTATTAAATTATGTCTCAAGAACCACTTTTTACTTTTGAATATTGATTCATTAAATTTTTAATGCAACCTAGATTTAATGTCTAAAGTTATTTAATTTAAAATTGTACATATCTTTTCCTGTTTTCATGCAATTCACATTTACTGCTCCACTTGTAATGTCATTATTGTGAGAATTATTTATTTGAATGCAATTTATATTTATATTTTTTTATGCAGCTTAAACTATATTAATTTTAAACATAAAAAAAGTTTATATTTTTCAAAAAATGACAAATTAAAATATTGAAATCCAAAAATTTATTTAAATTTAAAACCTTGATCATAAATTTGTTTTAATTAAGGTTAGTAATATATTTCAATGTATTTGAATAGTTTTTATTGTAACAATACTGTTTTTTAATTTATGTATATATAATATAAATTTATCTAATAACAAAGGTACAATTGATAATTATGTACTGTCATTGTTGATTCAGATAATGATCCATATTGTTACATCTTATTCAAAATTTGTATTATTCTGTTTATGATAAAATGGAATTGATAAATATAAACTGAATTACCTACCTATATTCTAACATTTTTGTTTTGTACCAAAATAAATATAAAATATATTTATATTGATATAATATATAATATTAAGTACAAACACAAAATTTAATATAATAGCCAATATCATATATTCATATACGTATTATATTGCCACAGATTAAATAAAACTATATTATAACTAAATATTTAAATATTAATAAATAATATATTAAATATAAATAAATAATAATAAAAAAATAAATATAAAATAAATTATTGTTATTATTATTATTAAATTATTTATTTTTTATTATTAATATATTTATTTTTTACTATATTTTAACTATATTATTATTATTTAATCTGTGATATTGCTATTCATTTCTAATAGTAATTTATTTTACTATTAGTAAACACTAAACAGTATAAACTATTTATAGACTTATAGAATAAAATAATTTAGATGTCTTGAAAAATAATTTTGAACTAGGTACCTATAATAAAATAATTTAAATCATAATTCTTATTTAAATATTGAAATTAATTCAAATTTTAACTTTAAATGATTATGAGAAAGAAAATCATAATTTTATTTTATAGGTTTTTAACCTAACAAAAGGTTTTATTTATACATAAAATCTAATTTTTAATATCAATAAATATTAAATAGTTCAAAAAGAGTTTAAAATTTTTTAAAATTACATCATGACTAAAATATGTTATTATAATTAATAGTTGGCGAGAATCAAAAGTATTTCTGGTTTTTAGTTATGGATAAAAAATATTTGATAAGAATAGGTAATCATGTTCAACATTTAAATATCCAATTTTGTTAAATTTTATAACTTCAGATGCTCATACAATTACTTGTGGAATTATGCTTAACTTTTTTATTTAAATCCATTAATTAAAAACTTATGACAACTTAGTAGTTATTCAATTTTCAAATTTTAGATACAAATATAAACATTTTTAGGCAATTTTAACTGCAATATAATTTTTAATGTTTCAAGATTTTTCCAAATTATAACTTGTATACTTAAAAAAAATATTATGATTATGCATTTTTGATATTTCTTAATTGGTTCATTAAATGTTGTATTTTTGTTTCCACTAATTTACTACCCGATACCTTTTTAAAGGGGGTTGATAGGGTGTATTATATCGAAAAAAAATGACTTCACGGGAATAATTCTCAAGTCTTGTAGAATTGTTGGATTTTGGTAATTATATTTTTATTTAAAAGAAGAAGACTTCCTACAGGCCACATTGAACTCCGATTTTTATTATATTCAAAATAATAGTAAAATATATTTTATATAAAATTGCTTAAAATTGTATTATTTTTTAAAGACAGATAGTAAAATTTGAGATTAAAGTATTGAAAAACGGAAATTATTGCGGCCTGTAGAATATTATCCTCTATTAGTTAAAAAAATAAATTATCAAATTAGGTTGATTCCTATTCCCGTAGAGCGTATTTTTTTGCGTATAACATCGCATTGGCACCGGACACCTTAATAAAATATGCAATAATATTTTTTTTTTTAAATGTATAAAATAATTCTAATAAGATAAATGCACCTCCCCTCATACATATATAATGTCTGGTTGAGAATGGGGTATTGACATTTTTGATCCCAGGCCTAAATTTTGAAGTTTCATCACTGCTATGTAATAAGTTATTACTAATAAGTAATAACTAATATTTTTGTATATTTTACTATTAATTTATATGAGCCTGTACATTGCTGATCTGAAACTGACAGTGATGTTATATATTTTATAAAAATACTTTTTACTAAATATTGTGTATTTTATTGTTAATATCTATGTAGTGTATAATTTAAATATAGTTATAGTTAAAACTGTTTTCTTACCTTAACAATATATTTTATTGTGTTTTAGTTTGAAAAACCTGGTCGTAGAGATGACTTTGATTACCCACAAATGGCAGTTGAATCTGTTACTAAAGCTTTACAAGATGCAAAAATCAGCATACAGAAAGTGGATCAAGCATGTGTGGGATATGTATATGGTAATTATACTTAAAATAAACAATTATTGTAAATATAATTTTTTAGTAATATATTGAATATATTGTTATAACTATATTCTTAGGGGATTCTACTTGTGGACAAAGAGCTTTATATGAAATAGGAATGACTGGAATACCTATTTATAATGTAAATAATAATTGTTCAACTGGATCTACAGCCTTATATTTGGGTAAACAAATTATTGAATCTCAAAATGCACAATGTGTATTAGTACTTGGTTTTGAAAAAATGGAATCTGGATCATTATCTGCTAAAGTAAAAATTATCAAATATTTATATTAAACATATTATGCGTAGGTAAATATATCTTTTTTTTTAGTTTTTAGATCGGACAAATCCAATGGATAAACATGTGACACTAATGGGTGATTTAGTTGGTTTAGATGGAGCACCAATCACTGCACAACTTTTTGGAAATGCAGCTTTGGAATATATGAATAAAAATGGCATAAAACCTGAAACACTTGCCAAGATTGCATATAAGAACCACAAGCATTCAGTTAATAATCCGTTAGTAAATTTTTCTAATAAATTTAATCTGATAACTAATAAATTTACTATTACTAAACAATTATTCAAAAATGTTAAATAGTTATACATTATGATCATTATAAATACATTAATTTTATTAACTATTAAGATAAATATTATATGAAGTAGACATCTTTAACAGATATTTCTAGTTTAATAGAAAAAATTAAAAATCTTTTAATCAAAAATATATTTAAAAATATATTTACTATTTTAATACTTTTTTGAAAGAAATCAAGCATTACATTTTCAATCAAATAGTTAAGCATAAACATGGTGATTAAAAAATAATGGTATAAATAAAATTAATTTTACTTTTTAATTACTAAAAAGGTCAATTTTATGTTATTGTTGTATTTAAGTTAAACATATTGTTAATAAAATTTTATCAAACTATTGGATAAGAATTTGTCTATTATATTAGTTAATATTGAAATTATTTTCAGATATTCTCAATTCCAAAAAGAATATACATTAAAAGAAATCCTTGAATCACCCAAAGTATTTGGACCCCTTACCAAACTTCAATGTTGTCCAACGTCTGATGGATCTGCAGCAGCTATTTTAGCATCTGAAAGATTTGTCATTGAGAATAACCTTCAGGATCAAGCAATTGAAATTGTTGGAATGGAGATGGCTACTGACCCACCGACCACATTCTCTGGTCAAAGTTGTGTTCAAATAGTAAATAATAAATTTTAGTTATATATTATTGCAATTGTGTTTGATGCTAATTTATGTATACATGTTATCTTTGTAGATAGGATATGATATGACTAAACTGGCTGCTGATAAATTGTTTAGTAAGACAACTATCAAACCAGAAGATGTTGATGTAGTAGAATTACATGATTGTTTCTCTGCAAATGAATTGATCACATACGATGCCTTGGGCCTTTGTAAACCAGGAAAAGCTGGAGAATTTGTTGAGTCTGGTTCAAATACTTATGGGGGACAAGTAGTTGTGAACCCAAGTGGTGGTTTAATTTCAAAAGGGCATCCTTTGGGTGCTACAGGTATATTAGTATGATTTGAAATTAATTAAATTGAATTATCTAATACTTTATACTAGATTCAAGTTTTGTGGTGTATGTAAATTTTATCCAAAATAACTTAATCAACTAGGTCCATTAAAAAGGCGATTTTTGGTGATATTTTTTTGTCTTGAGAAAAATAAATTTAATCCCACAATAATCTTTAATTGTCAACAGCAATGTCCTTTTTTACTTATTTTAATGTAACAACAATTATTATATTGATCATTTGGCTTTAAATATTAAAGAAAAAAAGCAATAAAAAGTTATGTTATAAATTTATCTAAGATTCATAATTTCATAGTTACATAAAATAATAATTTAATGTATAAAATTTAACATATTAATTAATATAATTATTAATGTAGCTTGAATACTAATAATTAACTTAAATAATTATGTATTTACTTTTGAACCTATAGTTACTTTAATATAAATTAGTACAACGTTTTGTGTATTTATTTAATTTAAATATAAAAACTACCAGATTAAAAACCAATTTATTATACTAATATTATTTTATGACAATTTTGCCTTTGAATTCCTTCAAATCCGCATTAAAATAGGACATTATGCTTAAAAATATATAACTTTAGAACTAATGAAATATTTTTTGAACAAAAATTAATTATTTTTTTTTGTGAAACTTTTTAGGTATTGCACAGTGTAGTGAATTGTATTGGCAACTACTCGGTAAAGCTGACAAGAGACAAGTACCAGGCGCCAAGGTAGCTCTTCAACAAAATATTGGTTTGGGTGGAGCGGTCATAGTAGCTTTATACAAACAAGGGTTTCCTAAGACTTCACCGTAAGCAAACTTTTACACAATTATTTAATAACTTCTCTGATAGAATTATACATTTGTAATATTTATATAATATAGAGCACCTAAAAAAGAAGTGGCTAAGCCAACTACAGATAAAGATCCAACTATTTTTAAAGTTTATAAAATTTTCAAAATTCTTGAAGAAGCTATGTTAGACGACAAAGAAAATATTATTGAAAGAGTACGTGGTATTTATTGTTTTAAAGTTATGAACACTCAAGGACAGGAAGGCATGTGGATTATTGATGCAAAAAATGGAAAAGGAAGCATTACGTTTTATGGAACAGGTACTTATTACAAAAAAATAATTTAATATAGTATACTAAGTATTTGGTAATTGGGTAGTTGTGGGTTATAACTATGACTATAAATTTAATAGCAGGAAATAGGACAGTAAATTATTTTAAATTGTAATTATAACTGTTGCTTGTAAGTAAAAAAAAAAAAAAATTATTTATTATATCTATACTACATGCATATATATCGGTATATGTACGTGTCTTGTTTCTACTGAATACAGTTGACATAAGAATATCGATGTCGATTAGGTATTAGATACGAGGAGACGAGGATTAGACTGTAGGTAATATTTTTAACACGTGTAAAAAATTAAAAAAGCTTCAAAGACCGCAGTTATTTGTTGAATATACATTTTTTAAAATTGAAACGACAGAATCGTCATTTACAACAACTATAGTGATGGATTATAAAGGATGGTTACTGAAATGATTGTTTATAGCAACTGGTTGCTAAGTAAAAATTTGTAAATAAATAACAACTGATGAACGAAAGAACAAATGATTATATAAACAATCACCGTCTTGACTGGTAACATTCTCGGTGTCGCACAAATAAACAAAATGACCCCAAGCCATAAAACATATACACATCAAAAAAATATGTAGATAATATTATTAAAGTTTTAGAAGACCTACATGATAAGTTATATGAATTGTTTTATTAAAGTATATATTTTAAGTAAATTGCAATATTAAAATGGTTATTTTGAAAAAATGTATATTCATATAAAAATTAACTGTTATCAAAATAATGATGCTCTTTTGATATTTTAATAAATGCATAGTATTTTATTAAAATAAGAACCCATCCTATTATTATAAATATTTATAATGTATTTAATATTTATTGACATTGTATGTTGACTTACTGTTTACAGGAAAACCAGATGTAACATTCACAATGAAAGATGACGATGTTGTTGAACTGATATCAGGGAAGTTAAATCCTCAGAAAGCATTTTTCCAAGGCAAAATCAAAATTCAAGGGAATATGGGCTTAGCATTAAAATTAGTTGACTTGCAAAAACTCATGAGTCATAAAATAGCTGAACTACGATCAAAATTATAAAATTAATATGTTAAAGGTTAACATTTTAAATTATTTAAAAAAAATTTGTTTTGTAAAACCAATCAATTGATGGTGTGGTTTATAAATTTATAAGATTATTATTTCATGAGGTTTAGGTTTAGGTTTAAATTTATATTTTAATTGGTTTTTATTCTTTTAAAATTTTTATATGTATTTTGTTAATTTTTGTATCATTGCATTCCATGTATTTTTTTTTTTTTTTTTTTTTTATATAAATTATCAATACTGTAGTTTGAACTATTATTTGGTATCTAAAACTAATAAAGTCTGTGATTTTTAAGGGAAAACAATAAGTGTTCTATTAGGCATTAACACTATTTTTTATTTACTTGCTATGCAAAAAGTATTACATAAATAAATATATATATATATTTTTGATTCAGTTACATTGATATTTAATAAAAAAAATAAATTAGTTAAAAGTAAAAAAAAATTAATTTAGTATACTGCATACAATATTCAGTAAAATACCATGCTTAATTATAGGGTTTCTCCACATAGCTTAAACAACTATGAAAACAGAATTTTTAATAATTATAAACACCTATTAAATTCTGGATAGAAACACCTATACAGCTAAACTAAAAATTAGGTTTATGATTAATTAGTTAATGATTGAAAAATTGAAAAATCAAAATTTGAAGCATAACAGAATACAATAGAAGAAAACTATCCTTTCTATAAATTATATATTATGTAATATGTATACATAATCACTAAACACCCCTAAATGAAGAAGTAACTGCTGCGCAACTCCAAAAAGATCCTTGTATTGATATTATAATTTATTAATAGGGAAAAATTAATTTTATAATATGAGAAGTCAATTATGTATAGTAATATATTTTTCAGTTTGATACAAACAAGTTTTAGGCAAATAATTATTTATCTGAAGAGGTATTATTTTGTTAACACTGTATTTCTACAAATAACTATTATAATATAATGCTCAATCTAGCAATTTAATAGTTTTTCTATTGACTTTGGCAATATAAAACTAGACTGATAATAATATATATTAGTAAATTATACCTTTTATTATTATTATTTTTATATACTTCAATGCTGACTTATTCATACGTATTTAGAATTGTATAAATAAAATTGTTTTATAAAAAAATATTAGCTTAAAGTAATCTAAGTATGTTGAAAATGTTCTTGTGTTCAGTAAATCAGTAAAAATATAACATTGTATGTAAAAATTATTAATTAATGATTATTATTTTCAAATTTCAATAAAATAACTAAAATCATTATTTATTTTTCATTAAAGTATTTAATTTTATTATAGTATGCTAAAAAAAATGTGATTATAATATATATTTATGATTCTTGAGTTTCATTAAGAACAAATTAAGAGGTCCCTTGTATTAAAATATCAAGTCATAGTAATGAAAATAAGATACATTTTCAATCAATAAAAATAATACACAAGAGCTTTAAAATAGGTTGTTTAAGAGAGTTTGCTGAATTGCATAGCCCTTAAGTAACTCAGTCATTACAAAGTTTAACATTAGTTTGATTTAATAATATTAAAGATTTAAAGGTTTTTTCTAAAAATCTATAAACAATAAGAAAACATGTTTCGAAACGAGTCGAAAGTGAAGTTTATTTTTTTTTATAATATAAAGATTTATTATTTTTTTTTTTTGATTTTTTAGTTAGAATCTTTTCCTAAACATTTTATTTCAATATTTTTTGAAGTCTTTAATTATTATATTATTTTTTGCACAGTTACAAATTATGTCTAGTACCTACTTAATTTGAATAAATATTTTTGCTCAAATTTAAGTTTTTTAAATGCTTTTTTGAGTGCTTATAATGATATTTTTAAGCGTTCTTTTATTGGTTTTCAATGCCTTAAGTCCCGAGCCCTCATCATAATACTCTGAAAAAATGTTGTTCATGGATAGAAATGCGGGAAAATGATATATTATGCTTAACTTGTATACAATTTGTTATATCATTTAATTAAAAAAATATATCATATTATGAAGAAATATAATGATTGTAAACATAAAATTATATTTATAGAGCAACATATACAATAAACATTCTACGTTAGTATGCTTATGCTTATATTATTTCTATATATGGCTAAACAAAATAATCAAAATAATAATTATCAATATTTCAGTACAATGTTTTAGGTAAGTATTTTATATTAAAAAAAATATATATTATTGACAAGTTTGAAAATTATTAAAAGCAATTTCGACACCCTAGGCCAGGGGTCACCAAATGGCGGCCCGCGGGCCACATCCGGCCCGCGGATGAATTTTAACTGACCCGCAGACAAGGAGAGAAAAAGCTGATAATTTAAAACGTAACCTAATCTAATCGGCATATTATAATAAATATTATGTACTTCGAATTTTTATGGCCCGCGAAAGTTTTCCGAGTTCCTAATGTGGCCCACGGAAAATATTAATTGGTGACCCCTGCCCTAGGCAATCGCCTGAGACGTCTTACCCTCACGCCGGCCCTGTACCTACCTACTTGAAATCTAACATTGAATTATTGTCTATTTCAATTACTGTTTTAGATATCTCAATCGATAAATATTATCGATAAATAATAATTCAATTTTTCAGATTAAATTATCATTAAAAGAATACCAATAAATATTCGTAATTTTTTTATTTAAATTATTCATACATTTTATTTATATTTTAAGTTTTAATAAATATTATTCACTATTTCATTGCAGATTAAATATTTTTGCGCATACTATTTTTATATTTTTTAAGCGTATACTATCGTTATTTGACTGCAATTTCCTCACTTTTACTTAATATTATTACCTATCGTATATATTATATATGTAGGTACTATATTTATTATGTTAGGTATGTAAATTAGCTTTCTCGTATTTTAACTACTCATAAGAACACGTACCTAACTAAAATGATAATTTAACCATTATTTTCTAATTTTCAACAACAACAAATAAAAACGTTAAGTAAGAATATAGTTGTTATAATTTAAGAGGATGTCAGCGCACAATTTGTATTCTTTCTTTAGCCCACACGCAACATAGACAAAACGCATTTACGCAAAATCATTTTTTCTATGATTTTAAGTAATCTTAGAGTAAAAACACCCATTACAAAAAAGATAGAGAATAATAATATTTTTGAGTGAATGAGATATCGAATTGTCAAAATGTGGTCTTAAAACAATTTAAACATCATTTAAATTTACAACATTATTTTGTTTATTTTGAAAGTTAAATACAAAGTCAAATAACAATAAAATATAAAATCGATATGTCATTCTCTCATACGTAGATTCCAGTTCTGAAGTCAATAATAGGAACAGGAATATACCGTTGAAAAAATCTTGGATTAGCGTATTAGAAACGACAAAGTTGAATACTTCCTGAAATGGAATGGTTACAATGATTCAGACAATACTTTAAAATCATAAGAAATATTTAACAAATTAAAATTAATTTTTATTGTTTAATTCATCATTTGGTTGGTCTTCATGCAACGGATTTAAATCGTTTGGTGATTTTTGATTTTTGCCTAAAAGTTATAAACATAAATTATAATATAATTACATTTAAAAATAATAAAATAATTAAACAGAATCTCACCATTTTTTGTAAGTCTTTTTCAAGTTCTCTTTTTAATAACAAAGAAAGAGGAATATCTGTTAAATCTTCTTCATCATCACTTGAACTTACTACCATGAACCAATCTAATGAAGAATCAAATTTATCATTATCATTTATTATATTTTTAGTACAATTTACTTCTTGATCAGGCCAACGACATTTTTTTTTATTTGAATCATGAAAGTAATTGTGTTCTTCCATGGCATCATAACGTCTCTTTGACTTCATAATAAGACTAATGAAGGCCTATATTTTTTTTTTTTTTTGATCATTTGTTTTATTACTTGTCACTAATTTATTTTCTGAAATAATCCGTGATAATTCTATTGCAATATAAATTATATTGTTATACCTATATGCTATATAGCTATATTATATTCTTATTCAAATTGAATTATTTATTATTTCTTGACGTATGTAAAGTAAATCTTATATTTGAAATTCTTGAAGGTTGAAAATTACCTAAAAAAGAAAATCAATACAATTAAAGAAATCTTAATAAAAAAAATGTTACTTCTTATAAGACAACATTACAATTGCAAAAAAATATATATATGTCATTGGATTTATTTTTATTCAAAATTGTCATCATTGAATGTAAAATGTGAAAAAAGTGTATAATTTATAACGTAATAATAAAAATGTATTCTAAATACTAAACAGAAAAAAGACAACTACCAGCTATTTAATATTAACTCTCATATGCTCTGACTTCAAAAGTACAATATAAGAAATTTCAAATTTGTGTTAAGCAGAACCAATTTTATATTGTTGGAATTAATATAAGAATGAATAGACCCATAATCAGACTTAGAGGTAAGAATATTATTTGTTTTA
>VUJU01001764.1:0-49102 GCA_009835225.1 Aphis craccivora
TAATGAAAAATAATAATATAATAAATTATCATATAAGTTATTTTAAAGATGTGCCAAATATTAAGAAAATTAAACGTGAAATATTACAAATTTTATTTAATATTATACTATTATAAAAAGTTAAATTAATTTAAACGACTGTATCGACTGACACTTTTATCTACAAAAATTGTAATATATTATAATAATATGTAGTTGGTAAATAAAAAAATAGAAATTGATAACGCCATCTAGTGGCTAAATAATTTTTATTTGTTGGATTCAACAACAAAATATCTGTGAACACAATGAATAATTATTGAAGTTCATTTCTTTTAACTCATAATTATTATTTATTAAAATAAATTGAATTCTTATACTACCGAACACATGTCACGAAAAAATTTAACTTTAACATAGAAGTATTCGACAACTAAATTAAGAAAATACAGAATATTTTACAAGTTTACCATACACAACTGTCAACTGATGTCTGAGATCAATGAAAAATAAGTCAAAAGAGTGCCAATCGGTTGTTGTTTTCAGAATTTGTATTAATTTTATATTTTAGAAACAAAATTACATAAAGATTAAATGCATACATAAATAATTATTACCTACTATTGTAGTTGTGCATACCTACAACAGTAGTTTGTCTTTTTTCTTTACAAAACACATACACACACAAATACATACATAATAAGTGCACGACGTGTGTCTAAATATAAAATATATATTCAAAATAAAAATATATCATTATTACAATAATTTCTTAGTACACGGCATAATAATTTCTGAAAATATTATAAAAGTAGGTATGTCTTTTCGCTAATAAAATATAATAATGGTGTTTAATCAGACATTAATCCTGCGCCGGCCCATCAGGCTGCTTTTAAAATCAGACAGGGGCAAATGTCTTCCACCCCCTGCCAAAAAATTACACCACTGTAGACACACGTTCTTATCTCAGAATTGGAGACTGTAGGTAAGTATAATATTTTCATTCAATGGCTTTTTACAAAGCCCAATAGGGGACATTCGTATACATATATTTATTAATTTATTATACTATACATATTATATTATACAGGTACTTCCCGCACATAGGTGCACACGTGCAATAGTTGATAAAAATTCCTCTATAGATTTAAAAGAAGTAAGATTTTAGTGTTTTACGTATTGTTTTTGAAAAATATTGCTCACCCGATGTCACGATGCGGTTAGGGGAGGGAATTATCGATATCGCATTTTTTTTTTCGCACAATATCGTTTCGACCGATCGGCGTGTTCTCCCGCGGTCACGTTTACGAGCGATTCTCGGCAATACGACCTAACTAAATCGGCGGCGGTGATATTTCCACTGGCAGTCGCCGTCCGGTTAGAGAAAAAAAAGTTATCATCGTGCGTAATATTATATACTCACTTACACATAATATGACCGTTTGCATTGTGTTACGGGTACATGGTATGTGTGTATAACTGCGTGTAGCTCACACGATCGCTCATGACTTTGCTCCACGGTCGACGGGACCGCGGCAGGACGCCGATTTACACCCATTGTTGCGATGTTGCGCGTTCCACATAATAATAATAAATAATATATTACAATAATGTGTGTATAATAATATGATGTACGCGGTGTGTGTATAATGCCAGTGCTCGTTTAATAACCGATTGCAGGTGTCGTCCTCGGCCGTAGGTATTATAGGTGCGACCACTGTTTGTCGTTGACCGTAAACCATATTACGTATATCGTACGAATATCTTCGGAGGGATAAAGTATACAATAACGTAATACGTAATAATATTATTATATTACGTTTGTCGAGAGTCATATCGCGATAACAATGGAATCGTATAATAATATATGAAGCGCAATAGAGACGCCTACAAACTATAATCCGGTTACGAACGATTGGATTAACAACAGCCCACGCTACGAAGTACGTACTATACGTACCTACTTAATACAATATAGTATATATATTATGTACATGTACTGCGATTGTTATGATTATTATTATTTTCTTTTTTCACCAGATCGAAAAGTTGACAAAACAAGAGTCGATATTATTATATCTCGTTACGTGTAAGAAATGATTGAAAAAAAAGATAATTAATTCATTTTATGAATCTCAAAACGCTAGATAATATTATTATGTAATTATTTCTAACTTAGTCGAGTCATAGTTTATGACGACGTAACGTTTAAAATATATAGTACGCATAATGCATGTATATCATATAATACATGGTTGGAATTGAGACTTCTGTTGGATTGATATATAGTCGCAATTTGAAAAATATACGTTGAATGTGTTTCCAAATTATTGCTGTATCATCTTCGTGCATATAATACCATAATATTCATGGTTACCCGGAAGTCCAAATATTAAATCGTATTAAAATTATACATAAATGATGTATAAGTAAAATATTGGGTTGTTTGTTTAGGAAGAGTTTGCGATTTTACTTAATCCTTTAACAAAATAATATAAATTTAATTTGTTAAGAGTAAGTTTTAAAACAATAGCGATAATATTATATTAAATTAATAATGATTCCAATAGCGATAAGAGTTTATTCAAGCAAAATATTTTTCGAGCTCATTTTGCAATAACAAAAATTAATAATATTATTTAATAAATACAATAGGTATACCTATGTATAATAGCACTATAGCAATATTCTTGTACTGAGAATTAGATTAAATAAAAACTAAAGACAAAACGCCTGTTATTACATATTATGTATAATGTATCTATAAATAGTACAAAAATACAAGGTTTAATACATTTTTGGAATGTTTTAACTTCATTTTATTCTACTTATATTCTATACTTCTACAGGTAACACAATCTAACCTATAACGTTTTTATTATTTATGTCTTGGTTTTTAAAGTTTCTATTCGTGTAAATAATTTCAGTCATATCTTCTATCATACTTTATTTACTAAAAATTGATATCATAATATTTTTTTTTCCAAAACTAAAGTTCTAAAACTTAAAAATAACGTTTGAAACTATTCCTCTGTATGCCTATATTGTGTTCTGAATAAAATATGTCGAAAATTACAATATATTTTTACGGGTTATAGAATACACATTACATAATCTAAATTGTATGCGTTTTTAAGTATAAATCGAATATAATTTAAATATAAAATGAATTTATGAAATGATAGTTTTGAAAGTTTGTTTATAAATAATAAATATAATGTGTTGCCGTGAGTACGTTAACACACGTACGCAGTGTATAACGTACGCTGTACGCATAACCCATAGTCATAAATATCATAGGACGTACGATTATTTTTTTGTGTTGAATATTATTATTATTATTATCGTATTGTGCCACGGATAGAGGACGACGTGTTGACTCAACGACAGCTGCTGTTGTGTTATCGTGCCAAACATTCTTGGACACTGTCGACCGGGCCCGATTTATTTGAAAGCCTTTTACATGTCTGGCGGTCGAAAAACCTCATGAAAAGCAGGCGGGGGGAACGAAAATAAACCAAAATTAAAAACAAAACAGAACTCTAACGATTTCCTCAATACGCTTTGGACGGCCGTCTGTCGTCCCGGTCGTTTGTTCTTGGCTAATTTCTGTCGCGGACCGCCACACGCGGTCAGTGTATAGGCGCGTGGTACTTACGCCGCGGTGACAAGAAAAATAAGAAACGTCAAGAAGTGTGTAGCGCGGATACGCCCCTGGAGCAAATTGGAAACAGAGACGGCTCTCCCGTATTCGGAAAGACGCTGATTAACGGACATAAATAATTGTTTACTGGGTATTTTCATTTTTTTTTTTTTTTTTTTTTGACAAATTGCCCCGCTGCCGACAGTACGGCCTTATAACGAACTTTTCCGTCTTAATTAGAGTGTGTATGTATGTGTTTGTGTGAGAGAGAGATAAAGGCGGAGACGGAACATGCAGTTACACGAGTGCATAATATATAGGTACTAAAATACAATATTGTACATATTATATAAATTTATTTTTCACGCCGCCATTGACCTCGTGTTACTGCTACCGCGGTATCGTTATATTTATTATATTATTTTAACATGCGTATTGCGCGTACACTTACGTCGTGACATAAAACGCGTTATCACCATCGTCGCTCTCGCGGGTCATAATAACCGAACGTGGTATAGTACGTTAATCGATATTAGTCTCATTACCGCTGCTGCCAGATACCTTTATTCCGTGGAGTTTTCGTGTGAAAATCATTAGTCTCGCGGCATTGACTGATCGTCTCGCTTGCCGAGCAATTGGATTGTACGTTCGAAACGCACGCACATCGTAGGTATCATTATATTGTATATTGGGTACAACACACCACCAATTTATAACACGCGTTACGACAACGTCCTCCATAAGCTCGTCGACGAAAGGCTTGGAATTGTTTCGAGAGAGGAGTAGATAGATACGTGCGACGCATCCGACGCAAGACGATCGGAAATCGCCATTTAGGATTTTCCTTAAAACACAGACTATAATATAATAATGAACCTAAAGCGATATTCGATGAAGAGTACCTATAAGTATAGTATACATGTTGCAATAATATGTTCGATTCGTTATAAAACATGAACAATTAATGTACGGCTATGATGCACTGAGCTGTCGACTAATTTACAAAATTAAATTAGATTATTTTTTGTTTATACCCGTAAAAAGTACGTAATAGATTATGGTTTAGTCTTAGTTTTACAACGTTTTAAAACATTTTTACAATGTTTATTTTAACTATAGAGAAATCTGAGTTTTAGTGTTGTTTTCTTCGTCGAGAGCTTTTTTTAGAATCTAGATTGTTTGGTATGGACATGTCAATTCGTAAAGGTATTTTGGTATTTGAGGTAATTTTGAATTATATGTGTCAAGTTATTAGGTCGACTTGACATATTACAGTATTGCGTTTTGATGGAGGATATTCGATATTGAACAACGAGCGAATTAAAATGTAGCCTGAACGATTCCGACTTTAGCTCTTTATTTCTTGTCATCTTTTTAAACGTTGCAGTGGAATGTGCTATTCTTATTAACATGTATTATTTTAAAATGATCTTTAGTAAAAAAAAAAATAAATAAATCAAAGTAAAAGGACATCAGTACGTAATATAGAAGGTACCTATATAATAATATTATAATGTTTCGAGTTTTTTTTTTTCCGAAGGACACACAGGCTCGCCAAGTCACAACATACAAACCATACGCCTAGGTAATAATATTCCCGGTACGGACTTACGCACCGAGAATTCCCAGTCACACGTTCTATAAGCGTGTGTAGTATGTGTGTGTTTGTGTAGTGTTGCACATCGGTGTGCAGCCATCGCGGGACCGGTCGTCGGCGGTAACCAATGACCCAACACGGTCGTTTATCTTATTCACCCGAGACGGACACCTTACACGGTCGTCTTTGCGCGGATTTTGCATAAAATTCACTCTCGCCATCCGCTTTCTACGTAACCATACCCATCGTGCCACTACTCGTTTCTCGGCCTCTTTGGAGACCTTCTCGACGTACGACCGATTTCGTCTGCCGACCGTACACTGCGGGAGGCGTCAGTGAGCGTGTGTGCGAGTGTGTGTCGGCAAATTCTTCCCTCTTCGTGTTTTTTTTTTCTTCATTTTATTTTTGCGACAGACATTCGACGACGGAACACCACTGAGTGGCTCGGCATAGCAGCGGAATTTACCAGTGTTTATTATAATATTATTATTGTAAATTCTGACCGTTTTTCCTTCTATTCAATTTACATTACATGGTTGTTGTCATTAACGCGTATACGAGCGCAAATGCTGTACGTTTATTTTAATATCGTGTACAAATAAACTTCCCGTCCACCCCGTAGACGTCACGCGAAAACGACTACGCAGCAACGATTATTATTATACATGTGTCTGTCGATTAGCCAGACCGCGTAGTTTTATCTGCACTACACATCTCATCAGTTACCTAGTTATTATATTATACCGAACTCAAACAACGAAAAACACTGATGAAAAAAGAAAACAACGTATAATTATGATAATATATGTGAAGTAAAAATAAAACTTCAGAAGATGCCCGAATAAGACTAACTAGATTCAATAATGTAGATAAAAACTACTCGTTATATCTTATGAAATTGAAAAAAAAACTATAAAGGTTTAAATAATGGATCAGATCTACACAGTCAGATAGTATTATAATGAATATATACGTATCAAAACATTATTCACTATACTTTGCAAACTCCTAAACATTGTTTGAAATGTAAATTGAAAATAAATATATAATACATATTTTATTTGATGAATCAATAGATAGTGTTTTTATTTTTTTTAGAAAATTAACATGTTCTATACTTCTATAATCTGTTCTAATTAAAATAAAAAACATTTTTCATATTGTAAATAATATTATACATTTCAATATGTACGATAACTTTTTATTTATTTTTAATAAGAAATACACAATATGTATTTGATTTTTTTTTTACAATAAACATGTGATAGTATTTTTAGTAAAGTTGGTGCATAAAAAGATGACATTCATCAGCTGTGACATATTGCTAAATAATATGACTTGATCGAAAAATATACATTTTGTTATTTAAAAAATTGTATGCACTAATAAACAAAATGTAAAGTCCTATATATTCTTTAAGTTTTAATTTGAGTTTAATATTATATGAGAAACTATAGTACAGTTTTCAACAATTGTAATATACTCGTACAATATCGTACTATATGTATATAATGATTATAATGTATTATTTAAGTTGGCATAAAAAAAAACTTCATACTAAGTTTGAGATAGTTTAGTGCAAATATTACATACTTTGAACAAATTGTGGTAAACATTCGATTTATTAGTATCTAGATTAGATACCGCAGAAAAATAAAATAAATGATATATACTTTTTAAATGTAAAAATGTGAAATTACTGAGTACTATACTGAATCGAGGGACTTAAAAGAGGGCGATAAAAGAAGGGAAACGAAAAAAAAATAATCGTAAAAAAAACAATAAATACAAAAATGTACAATCGGGTTACGGGTTAGAACATTATTAGAAAAAAGTGCCCGAGTTGAATATAAAAAAAAAGTGGGTGTAACACTAGGGGTGACATTTCGATATTCATTTTAATTTCAAATGTATTTCAGCAGTTACTTTATACAAAAAATATCATTCATCTATAAAATTGAACTGTCAGAGTAAATTAAATCGAATAGTGTAATATAATAAAAAAATCTGAAAAAAATCTACTTAGTGTAATGATATTACAATAGGTTCAATATTTATATTATATTTATTATCAAATAACATTGATTGCTTAAAATCTATCATACTTTGTCACTATTATAATACAGTCGAGTCTCGATAACTTGAAAACCTCGATAAATCAATTTTTTTTTTTGTCCCAATGGAATTCCTATATACTCAATGCAATATTTGTAACTCGAAAAATACATAAGTTAAATTAATTTTTACCTCCCTGAAATTTGAGTTATCGAAACTCGACTGTATAATAATTATATTTGTATAATCTCATTTCACCTTAAAAATTAAAATTAAATAAAACTTTAACTGTGTTGTTATTTATTAATTTTAATAATATTTAATTAATTACAGCTTTTTTTCAATTTATATAGTTTTAAAGTATCTTTAGGTACATGTTATATCCGATTTAGTTGATAAGGACAAAAAATTAATATTATTTATATTAAAAAATAATACACAAAAATGTTATTTATTTACCATGAATACGTACTTCAAACTTTTTTAATATCATTTTCATTGAAACTTTTCGCATGGGTAACGTATATTTGTTCATATAAATAGACCGCATGATTCACGTTGATAAAACAAAATAAACTTAGACTTTTGATGTAAATAAAGTAAACCATACTAAATTTTCACAACAGTACTAAATAATTTTACAATAATCCCCGCAAATAGGGTGATGGATTAAATACTTTTTTTAAAGGGTCAAACTGACACTTTTGTGCTATATAGTAACCTACAATGTCTGAAGTTAAATGATGATAAATAAAACGTTTACCTAAAGAATTAAAATATAACTTCTCCGTAGATTGTTTTATTGCATTTTATTATCGTATATGGATATTTAAATATGTCGTCAAATAAATTGTAGCAAACTCACAATTAAATTCTATAACTGTATTTTATTTTTATTTTGTACAGAAAACTTCGTGCTATATAAGAATTACACGTTATGAATATTGTAATAATGTTGGTTTTATTATTATTTATTTTTTTAACGATAATCATGCTAACCACAAGTTTTTAAATGGCGTACCATATGGTTTATCCGGTTCTCTGTGAGATAGACCACATCGTGAAACCACATTACGTCGAAAACTCCAATTGGATGAAATTTGGTCCTTAATATATAGAGTTGCATAATTGTCTGGGGAGCTAGAAACCGACGACGACCAGGTGCGCCGAAGACATTTAAACTGTCAGACCGAAGGGATACCATAACACTATATATTCAATAGTTTTAGATTTGTAACTGTGGAAATGCACTCGCGAATAAAGTCCCTCTAGCCGAGTTTGAAATGCGTACATTTTGTAGCAGTGTTTACTTGCGTGTATTGACCATATTATATTAGCTTATTTTATTCAATATATAATATTACTATCACCTATAAATGATAATTTTCAATGATTTATATTATGGGTACTTTATATTTATTTAAAATACTCGTATAGTACCTATAGATTATAGATAATAGATTTTCGTACCTATTGGTTTACTATAACATAAATATCATTAAACTATAGTCATATCAGTATATCGAATATAGATATGAGTCGCGTACATACGATTTTTACTTGGACTGGGTTTTTATTTAATATTTAATTCATTTTTAATTCTTTAATAATTTTAAAATTATATTAAATAATGCATTAATTGATAATATTATTAATCGTATTAAGAAATATTATTAATAACTCAAGTAACTCAAGTTACATAACTTCATGCTAAGACAAATAGTCAGAGAATTATAAAATATAAGTTGAGTCTCAGCCGCTGTCTAGCGTTTTCATAAATCGAAAAAACGTCACAATTTTGTATTTACCGTGGAAAATTAATTATTTTGAGTATGAGAACTATACAGTACAAAGTTTTTCTATAAGAAAATTTATCAAAAATAGTCAACGTTCACGTTTAAGCTTTTTTACTGTTGTTCCATAGTTGGTTAAAACTTATTGCGATGTTATAGTTATCCAGGTATGCTATTCCTTATGGATAATCTTTCCTTAGCTGGAGATCATTGCACGTGATCAAGAGATTTTATACCAAAAAAAAAAAAAGATACGTTTAATTTATATATCTGAAATAATAATTTATTTATATTTTATTTAAAATAATACTTAAAAACATGGAGATGTCTATTAATAATATTGTATATTTGAATACGCTCTTTTTGATGGTGAATGTCGAACTGACTGTCGTGTGTTATTTTTATATTAAATAATAATTCAGACAGTCAAAAAATGTCAAGTGTGTCTTTATACGGTTGTAATTATATAGTGTGTACCAATATATCATATAAAATACATACAATTTTGTAAACGCGTAAAATGTTTGTAAAAAACGTTTACCATTGTTTCGTCCATTATATATTTTTTAAATAATTATTGTTTTAGATTTGGGATTTAGATTTAGCTCTCTCAATTATGTCTAATTACATGGTTTACAAAATGAAAAAAAATACACAGTTAAAGTTTTAAAAATTAATTTAGTCCAACAAAGAGATTCATATAAGACTTTTATAAAGTTCCAATTAAAATAAAATTATAACCAAAGTACCTAAAATCTATGTGATTTTATACTATTTAAATTTTAAATTACACACAGATTTGATTCTTTGAATTTTTAACACGTTGATATTATATAATAATCATAATACCTAATGAATTTGGATGTCCATTTACGTATTCAACAAAGGACAGAGTTGTTGCTTCAGTTTAGTTGGCTCAATAACGGGACGTGTAGTATCTATGAATTTGATGCGTATACGGTGACCATGTAAAAACTGCGGAACGCTATACGTAATAGAACATAATAATATTGTACATCCGAATGGACGTTTTGAGCGTTTGACATTTTGTCCTGGGGCAGTGACGTGAAATTCGATGAATACATTAACGAGGGGGGTGATAAAATAATAAAATACGTGTACGCTCGTTAATCGTGCAATAAAGTACGTTAATACGACAATGGGGTGGGGAGGGGAGGGGTCGACGTGTACACGGGAGTTTTTGCTCGGTAAAGTATCGACTCGCGTATATTATAGTATGGTATGTAGTATGTATACGATATATATATACATATATATATACTATATGTTGCTGTAACGCCTGTAACGATCGCCTGTATGTACTAATGTACTATATGTATATATTTTATATAAAATATATATTGTTATAAAGTGACCGCTGTCCGTCTGTCGACCGGCAACAGCAATTAGTAGTGATACAAACACGCAAGCGTTTTATACGTCTGAGCGAGGGCCGGTTCTGGAAAATTGGGAATCGTGATTAAACCGAAAACGACGAGCGTTTTCGAGTTTTGTAGGTTACTGACAACGACGGACCACAAAATGACGTCTACCCAATTATCGCCGTTGAACTACCTATATCATAGTTCCCGTTTTGTAATGTAATATATTACCTGTGGCATCATCTCTGCTTAAAACAATAATTGGCTAATTGATCGAGTTTGCCAGGCGCGTTTTCGTCATGCCAACGACGACGAATTCGGTTGATCGCGTTCGTATGTGCACTATATTATTTGAGTGTAATCTATTATAATAACAACAACAAAAATAATAATTATTATTATCGTGAACATTATAGTTATAGTTGAAAATGGGGTGGTTTTTATACATATTTCCCTTTAAATCGTTCCGGAAACTATATAATATAATGAAAAATATACACACGAAAAACAACGATCGACCGCAAAAACAAACGGTTAGACGGGAAACTTATTATTTTATAAAATACGTCATATATATGACTAAAATATTCGTATTGTACACCCACTATACCCTTGTTGTAAATAATAATGTTTTGGAAGCAACTCAAATCCAGTAGGTACCTATATTACTTTCATTGGATTTAACATAAATTATACTGTATGAAAACATATTTTAAACAGTACTTACGTAATACTCATAATATTATACTGCGGACTTTGGAAGGTGAATATTGAACTTTAACGAATCAAAATAGGACGTTTTTAAAATGTATATCATATTTATATTTATATAGTTTAATATTTGTCTTTTATCATGTTATGTTTAATGAGGTAAAAATTACAAATTACCAGTATTTTGTATTAAAATATGGAAAAATAAAAAACAAAGATAACCTAGTTTTTGACAAAATTGATTTTGCTTTTTGGTATAATCCAAAAATAAAATATAATAAAACGTTTGAAATTTTCAAATTGTTTAGTTTTATTTATATAAATGTCGATAAAAATGTTGGTCAAATTTTATTCAAAATCCCAAATAATTTCTTGTTAATAAAGACCTAACCTTTAGTAACCACAGTGATCACAGCATAACTCCCTAACCACTTGGTCTCTACTTATATATTTCATTTAATGTCTATGCTTGTTATCAAAAAAATATAATCATTCAAGACTCAACAATATAAATATAAAATGAATATAGAAAAATCTATGATATATTAAGTCTTTCAAGTTTCAGATTAAAAATTGCAGTACTGTTTCGTAACTACTTTAGTTCATAATAACTACCTATTTGGTATTTTAAACTAATACAAAATTACTAAAATACACATGCAGTTAATAAATGTAAACATTTTTTATCTAATTTTGAAAAAAATAAGAGCTACTTTTATTTCATGATGTCATTCATATTTTTCATATTTCATTTTTTTATTTCATATTATTTTCATCAAATCTCATTTATTTGTTTAATTATTGAATATGTACAGTGTACACATAATTTTAGTTGTGTTATTCAACTTAATATATACTTATACCTATTTACTTGGATCATAGTAATGTAATATATTATTGTTCATTGTTAACCTGAAATTAATACTGCGAATAATTTAATTTTCATTTCTCCAGAAAATAATTAGTAACATGCTAGGTACTTATCTACCTATTTATTTAATATTACAACAAAGAAAAACGATTGTAAGCAAATGCAGTTTGTTTACTACAGATTGTTGTGAAAATGGTCTAAACAAAGCAACGTTTGCATTTTCCGTACTTGAAAACGCAGAATTATGAAATTATTAATTCCTCGATGAACGACTTCGTATTATACAATATTAATGCACAACCCCTAAAACAATACAAATGTCTAGTATGACGGGCGTATATTTTTCAATCTACATACGATGATGATTTGTATAGGTATAATATAACAAAATTTAATTCAGAATTATTATTATAATATTGTAGCATGTATATCAGTAAAATAATCGAGGTATAGGTATCTAATAAATTATTGTTAGATCTTTGATTCCATTAAATGTAGCGGGTTAGGATAATTTAGGTGGTAATGCTAGGATTTCACGTAGGTATACAATACGAATGAATTATTAATATTAATATTATTTACTCTTGTTTTTCGTCTAGAAATTTCTATAAATTGTTTGTTTCCAACTTTGTCAAAAAAATTTAAATAAACGTGCAAATATTTTGTAAACTAATTACAAATAAGTTTTAAATATAATTTTTTAGGGTAAGGAGCATTTAAACGTAACCCTTAACTTTTACTGATTAATTTGAGGAACTTTTCAATATTTTGAAAATTAATTGTGAATAATTCGAAGATAATTTTCCAAAGTTTTTATTTTTGTTGAATTTTTTAAGATTTTAGGTCATAAATAAATTGTTCTTAAACTTGTAATATTTTAAAAGCCCATTCTTAAATTACAACAAACAATCTGCAATAATATTTGCAATCACTTCGCTAAACGTTTCCCACATTTTTTAAAATCAATCAGAAAATAATATAAGTCGGAAAGTGAACTTCACGTAATAATATCTACGATGTTCGTTATCTATAATATGACTATATATGACGAAAAAAGAAAAAAACGTGTTACGACGTCGTTCCGCTAGTTGCGACCGATAACAGAGTCGTAAAAATAGTAGTCTACCATCGCGCACAGTGTAAAAATATAATATAATACCCGTATATTATATTATAATGGTTGCATCGGTGCATCGCGCTATCAGCTGTAGAGCGCATAAACAGTGGCTGTGGGCGTATATAATCGGTCTCCGCGCTCGTGTGACCGTCACCGTGGTTATGTTATCTAAACAAGTGGCGCCGGGCGAGGTGAATAAAAAAATGAAGGAAAAATAAAAATCCACAGCCACGTTCGGATGTCGAGACGACGAGAACCCGTTATCGGAGGGCTGAAAAAAAAATCTAACGCCTTTCGCACGGTTATCTGGCACGGGGCGCGCGAAAGAAAAATAACCTAAGCTAACCGAAAAATAATACTGTTCTGGGACGTAAATAACGAAATCCCCCGGCCGGAGTGATTTTTTTTTCTCGCGCGCGTAACGACTTTCCCTTCCACCCGTCTCTTATTTTATAAGAATAAATACTTAGATACGTGTATACACGCGCACGTATCTTTCTCGTTCGGTTCTTTTTTTTTTTTTTTACTCATTTATTTACAGCTCCGGCGAACGCGCGGTATTTTCTGCAGTACTGTTCTGCGCACAGACGATGTACGTTAAATCCCCCGAAGAACAAAACCCTATATAGCGCTTGGTTATTAGAGCGAAATTTGCGCAAGGACAAATAATAAATACTGTGGAAAACGACTGCTTCCTACGGCGGTGGCTGAAATCATTTTTTTTCACTCTTTAACCTAACACACCCACGCCTACGTATATTTTATAATATAATATTATGTTCTACGAGAGACAAAAAAAAAAAAGTAAAGAAATAACAGTGACGGATATTAAAACCAGTATACATTATTGTCATACGCGAGATGTACACGCGTAGGTAACTACGGGTTTTTTCGCCGGATTTCCGAGTATACGTCGTATAATATGCGAACGAACAGTTACGCCGCGCCGTCGGAGTATAATAAAAATCCAAATCAATTGCACACCACACTCCGTGACACCCCCCCCCCCCGCGATCAAACGGAGTGCTGCATATTGTTATAAGCAATTGCAGTGAGTCGTGAATATCGAAGGAAAACTTAACTGAAACGTTCGTATGATATGGGTGGAAACGTACGAATTTATACTACGAGCAAATAAAATTGTTTTCAGATAAACCTGACGCCCGACGATGATTGTCTTATTAGTAAACATTCGTTATCTTGAAAAGTATTGACGTTTTTGAGTATATATATATTATATATATATATGGTGTTTTCCATTATTCAAAGTACTTGATAAACAATATATTTTCAATCTTTTTATCGTTTAGTTTTTTAACTGTTATATTTTTGCGTACAGTTTTCTGAAACTATATTTGTTTGTAAGCCGAATTTTGAACGCGTATATTTTATTTAATTAGTTATTAAATATTTAAAGTTTTGGTAAGCAAAGAGGAATGGAATGGTAAATATAGGGGTGGTTTCAAAATTTAAACTGCAAAAATTTACAATTTACAACTGATTAATTATTCGTTCGGTAATCAATTATTATACAAAAGTTCTCAGAACAATATTCTGCTTTGTAGTAATATGAAGCTTGAAACTAATTTTAACAGTAATATGATTAAATACTATGCAATCATAAAACGATAACATTATGATAAAACATAATACAAAATAAATTTTTTAATTCAAATCTAGTTTTTAATAATTACAGTTATAGTGTAAAAATAAATTTCTAAAAATGTTAACAGTTTTTGAGAAAACAAGTGTTGACTTTTTAAATAAATAACAATTAACATGTAGACTTCTTATATAATATATACAATATATTATTACTAAATAATTTCTAAGAAACATAATATTCACATAATATTATATTATTTATTGGTAGTAATGTTAGTGAGTTGGTGTAGACTTTTTCGATTACTTATATTTAATTTCAATATAATATCTTTAATAGTATCGATATTTTAAATTTTAATAATAACATATTAAATGTTAGATAATTGTTCATGCCTTTATTTATTAATTTTTTGCGTCAGCATACCGTAAACAATGCTTTTACAACGCTTTTATATTAATAAGTTTTGTTTTTATTATTATTCTTATAAAAACTTGAAAATACAGAAAAACTGCATTAGCCACTTTCAACAAATTTAAAATTCAAGAAAAAGTTTCAAAATTTATCGTAATTTATTACAAGATACCTGTAAATTGGACCCTTGACATAACGATGTATCCAAATAGCCTATATAAAACGCCGTGTTACGTTTTTTTTTTGTACTTCCCACTAGCTTGTCTGAGTCATCAGAAAACATCATCAAAAATTTTTTTAATCAATTATCGTTATAACTAATCGTACATAGTTTTTATAATACTTAAATATACAATATTATCAACTACTTACATGAATATTAATTATCATTTTATAAATTTTCAAAGTGATAATATACTATGTTAATGATTAATCCTATAATATACATCAGTGGATACAACATTATTTTGTATTGTATTAAAGAATAACATTTAGCTTACATGTAATACATGTCTTTTTCGATTAAATTGGTTTATATAAGAAGCACAAGGTACCTTAAAATGGCTTATGGCATATTTTTTACGCGAATTTGATTAACCAAGTATATTAAATAAATATGTTGTGATGTATAACCTATAAAGTACTTTGTATTGTAAATTTAAAAATAAAAATAAAGACAATAGGTACAGATTGAAATGTATACCAAAGGTCAAAATCTATTATACTAAAATAATTTTAACGATACGTCACTGTAATGCCAAAAGCCGTAAATAATACATTTATTTCTTGTCACTTTTCAGTCTTATAATTACACTTATACGGTTTTGATTTTCGTTTTGGTAGTTGATAATTGATAAACACTGACACATATAATTAACGGCAGGAAATTCAAATGTTTATCTTTGTTTAATGCGTCGACCATAGTTTAACAAGTTTTAAAAAATGTACTAAATTAAAATAATTAAAAAAAAAAGTCAATCGCTACTTTCCGTCGATTGAAAATAATTTGCAAATTTATGGTATAATATTATAAAATAATACATTGATACTGGCTACCGTTTATCAACAATTATTCAATCGAAATATACGTACTACGATGTGGTTATCTGTCAAAGATTTATATCGAATATCAGTTTACAGTTTATATTATTGTAAGACAATAATATAACATTATGAATTACGGTCGGGCTTTTGGTTTAATTGAATACTTTAACTCACGAATAGTGTAATAATTCTATTCAATGTGGGATATTTAAAATGATACGATCGATATCGGACTTCGCGGTTGCCCTGAATTTATTCAGAAACAATGTTGTTCATGCAGGTTGGGTTGATATTGTTTCGGTGTGTATAAGGTTGTTGGATTAACTGCTTATTTATTACATTATATATAACATTTTTGTGCTATTCACGATATCGTAGCAACAAGTATATGTGATTCGATTGAAGTAATAATACCTATCAATTATAATGTATCATTTACATATTATAATTATGTGTAGTCAACAAAACAGTTTTTACGTTGACTTTTACTGTAAACGGATCATTTTTTTTTATTTAAGTTAAGGGTTAGACATAGTACTCTAAGACTTTTATAAAAATGATTTCGTTAGAAACCTATTTACAGGTACAAATCACCATTAACAATTATTAGACATTTAGGACACTACTATACTTACATGTATTATTAATATTTAATTCAATAATTTATTGCAGCGATTATGTTGATGTATTAGTGTTACGTGTTGTCGAAAAAATTCAACCGTCTATTAAAACTAATTTCACAGTATTTTACGATTTAATAGAAAACAATTAGCTATTGTATTTCAATCTTGATACGAGCTGCCTAAAAACATGATAATATATATCAAAGAGATTATAGTCATAACCACCCTTGTGGCCCCTCCCCTAAACCATATGCGTAATTAGGCCTTTAACTTATGTCGGTATATAAAATCTTGACAGTTTTAATTGCAAAATAAGGTATGAAGACAAATTAATTATATAATATTATATAATGTGATAGTATATATTTATTAATTGTAATAAGTAATTTTAAATGTGTATGACAAACATGACGTTAACAATATCATGTACCTAATATCCGTACACATAAATTCATACTACTTAGAACAATCTTAGAGGGTTTCAAACAAGACTAGAGAGAAGAGTGTTTGGCTCTCTCCGTGTTACGTGCTTGTATTGGACAAGCCTTTAAACACGTGTGTCACAAAATAATATTCAAATTTAGTCTCACGTTACACATTGAACAATTAAAACAATGAAATGACGGGTTTTATATTTAATATATTAGGATGAAATATTTTAATTTACTATAGCATCGATCTAATTATCTCACTATTATGACGTATTAAAGATATGTTTGAATAATTTTATAATTCTGCACAGTGTTAGTCCATACGATTCGCATTTGAAATCAATAAATATCTACTGTAATTCAACATGTAATGGCAACTAACTTAATATGTCCTGTGAAATAATATTTACTTTTATTTTAACGAGTGTACGCTCAGAATTGAAAATTAAACTAAACGTTACCTAAAACAGTGTAGTCGTACAAAATAGATGTGGTTTCCATATTTGTACACGACTCCCAAGGGAAAATCATTTACGACCATTACTTCGTGGAAAAGTTTTCATTAGTTAAAAACGAAGAGCACACAGTACTGTGAGAATATAAATAACGACATTAATAGTTATGTGCACCGTTGCTATAATAATAATATAATATAAATGAGCAAAATTTTTTCTTTTTTTTTTTGAGATGAATTATCACCACCAACCCTTCGACGGCAGGAGAATAATAATCATGATAATAATAATAATAAAAAAAAAACCCAAAAAGAAAAGGAAAACATTATTATTAATATTTCATATACATAATAATATAATGTATGGTTCACCACGAAAATCCATTTAGGATTTTCGCACCCCATTGACCTCCGCGCGCATGTATCATACACCGGCACGGCGTCAACATCATTTGGATATTTTGACATATTGCTTACAGGGGCGCGAAAAAAACAAGAACGCGCTACCCTTATAAGCGCGTTTACATAATGATATATAATGCGCACCGAGTGTTATAATATTTTATTACCGTGTCCGCGGGTTAACCTTAAAATTTCACTCACCGTTAATGTTATTTCTTTTAGTACTCTCGCCTTTTTATACGTACGCATATAACGTTATTATTTTTTTTTTCAGACGACTTACCAACCCCTTGTCCGCAAATGCACTTACCGTGTTGACTGTTCCTCCTCCGCACTAGTTACCGAGTGACGACGTATTATCAGGGCGCGCTATAGCGCTATTCTCAACGGACACGCCGCGTGTTATTATTATTATATGTACACTGTACAATGGTCGAGTCGGTATGACACGAAAGTAATACCGATAAATCACATCCAAAACAAATACTGGTGCGTCGACCTATGTGTTTTCCATACGACCTGACTTTTGCACGGGCCATACCGTTTTTACTTTGCGTGCTTGCATTTAAATTGTGTATGAATTATTTCCGAACACGTAAAATCGTATGCGTAACACTTTTAAACAGTGATAGTCGGATAATAAAAACAACGAGGAGAAAAGCGTATTCATAAAAATTCGTAAAAAAAAATTAAAACAGAACCTTGGATACTTTCAGTAAATAAAAAAATGTTGTTTTATTATTTTATAAGCACTCGGAATAATGTTCAGTGAAAAAAATAGCAATTAAGTAATTAATGAAGGTTAACGATTAATGATCAAGATAATTGAAGAATCCAATTATAAATGTACGGCAATAAAGGATCAATTAAGCAATTATATAGCTGCAATAAATTATTACAATCGATCAATTTATATAAAAACACGAACTGATTAAAACGTAATTAGCTCGTTAAGCACATTTAACGTACCCATATTGTAAGTGGGCTGCAGAGTTATATAATATGAAATCTAATGCATTATTGATGTCGGGAGTCTATAATTATAGTACAAAACGTATTTGTTGTTTGGTTCTAATCCAATCAATTGTTGTAACCTGTAACGGTATATTCAAATAAGTTTGGTAAATGGTATATTATATAATATTATAATATAATTATAGGTAGCGATCCTTTATGAAATCGCAATCCTTATCGAATGAATATAAATTGAGTCGATTTGTGAAAGACTAAAAATGTTTCGATATCGACTATTGTTGTGAGAGTATCTCAGATCACGGCAACACACGCATTCATTTAAGTCTCGAAGAATATAAATTGCACACGCAAATACCATACACAGAGAAATAGTCTGTACACAACATGACATAGTTATAAATTATAATAATATAATACATAGTATTATATTGTTATTGTGTGTATAACCTAAGTTGAGCGGGCACCGTCGCAGTCGTCCAAGTCATCAACGATAAATCATCAAAGGGTTACGGCTTTCCGGTGTGCAAACATGAGTGGAGGTTCATAGGGGAGGTTCCGTGTACGACTTTCTTATTTGAACAATTTTACTCGCGAAATCTCACGAAAAGCTAACTATAATATCATATGTACTCAGCAGTCGACGGCGCGGCGACGGCTCGTCGTTACTGCATGGCGACGGGCCGACGGCCGCCGGTGTTAGCGTTTGCTTACAAATTATTATCGTTATCATTATACTTTTGTCCGACGGGGGGGGGGCGGTGGTGGTGGTGTTGGTGGACCGGGAAAGACAAAACGGCGGCATTTTTGCCGGGCGGCGATCGTCGACTGATTGATGATCTCCGCGAGGCGCCCGCGACCGATAAATCATCCCATCGTGCGATGGTCCCGTGTCCGTAGCACGCGCCAACGGGTTTGGAATTTGGTCTTCAGTCGAAGTTTTCGACGCGAATCCAAATCCCAGTCAATAGAACTATGTGATATCCCGAAACAATTGCATTATGACAGTAAAATTATATGCGTACCTCATAATATCGTTAATCGGTTCTAGAACACGTCACCAATGAAAATCTCCAACGATAATGTATCATGATCGTATAACTGCGATACGTAAAATTTGTTAAAAAAAAAAAAAAGGATAAGAATAATCTTATATCTTATACGTTTAACACTAGTATTAACTACGCTAAAGCCCGGGTTTCCTACAACCACGCATCCGTGATCACGCAAAAATTGACACAGTACCGATCGCTGCGCTACATACGATAATCATATATAAATATCTACACAAAAAGTTTTACTACGTACGAAGAAAATTCAACTTTGAATTTATTTTCATCTATCGGTCTCGGAGATATAAGTATATTATTTTAATAAAAAAAAAAAAATAGAGTTTAAATTTAAATAAATATTTTACTAGTTTTAATAATATAAATAATATATAAGAACAATTATTATTGTATTTATATTATTGTCAATGTGACAAAGATGAATGAAAAAACTCTATTTCTTGGAAAATATATTACATATTATTATAGAACTAAAATAAATAAATTTTATAAAAATGTAAATATACAATTTAATTTAAGTGTGGGTCGCACAAAATTTATAAATAAACTTTGTAGAGGGTACCACTGCTTTGGTATCTACCTGGAAGGTATAGAATTTCCTAACAAACTATAGAGTATACTAAGCTTGTTACGGTCAAGTCATGATAGAATATTGTATATTATATACTTCTAGGTTGTAATTATTTTAATAAATGGTGTCCAAAAAACCACGAAACTTCTCAAAAAATCTTAATGGTTTGACAAAACAAAATACTTTTTATATTATTCAATAACATTAATAATATAAAAATAAATCATTATTCGTGTTGCAGTCAAAGAATCCCGATCCATACTCATACTCTTAAAATGTAAATGCCATATCGCGACAATCCGATCTCCACATCGGTCACATCAATCTTATCTCTACTTACTCGTTAGCGGTGTACCGCGCGTTTGCATATCGCGTCCAGCGTGCAGTGCACCCATAACCGTCCGTATAATATAATTTATAAATAATAATAATATATATTATATCGTAACCGCTAAGCGCGGCCGTCGGAATTTCGCATCACAATAATTTAAACAACGTATCCGAAGCGAATCGTGAGCCGTGTCACTGTCGTCCCGCAGTAGCCGGAGCTGACAACGAACCGTCCGTTCAATTGTCCTTTCACACCATCTAAGGTTTATTGTACGTTCTTATATTATATTATTCTACTATCATTGTGCACGCTACTGTGGTTGCAGCGGTAACATTATATACGTGGTATCACGCTCGCACATCGAACAGACACTTTTGCAAAACCCGCGGACCTGCGGGGTGTAAATTGTGTAAATAATAAGCTTTAATCGGACGCGTACCGTCCGGCTAGATCCCCACCCGCCGCCCCCGCGCGCTTTTAAATACATTTAATATAATAGTGGAAATATATTATAATAACGTTAAATTGCACCATCGTATCTTATAATATTGCGATAAAAGTGTTTGTTATAATTGCCTCGCCCTTGGACGAAATTCGCGTACTACACATTACAATATACCGTTCACTCGAACTAAATGCTTTTTAAATATAAAATAACAATATTCTTAGTTTTAGTAAGAAAAATAACATAAAAAGGACCTGAATAGAAAGGGATAAATCCTCAAACGAAACCGTACAACTTGTGATTGTATACAATAACGTACATAATCTAAACTTTTTGGAATATCACAAATCGTATTCATATTGAGGCAATGGGTCGTGTCAGTGATTTATTTATAAATTTAAAATTATAATAATTTTATTAATTAGCAAGAGTAAACCATTGTAAAAAGTACGGAAACTTGCGATGTTTACAATAACAGATTATAGTGTTGGCCGTTCTAGACGCTATAAAAATAACATATAAAATTTCAAATTTTTGGTTAACACACACTATTGTTAAATAATTAGATTAAATATTAAATTATCATCTCCAATTAGTATAAAGTCAAATATTTTTTTTTTTTAGTTAATAATTAAATAATTTCCACATTTTGTACTATACAAAAATAGAAAGCATCAAATATAATAAATTTAGGTATATTAAACAAAAATAGGACTATTGTCGATGACTTATAATTAAGAATTATATATTATTATGGTATGACCATAATATAAGTAAATTACCATAAGTATCTCAAATATCTGCATAATTTGTTATGATCATTTCAATTATTTTTCATTGCTATTATTTTAAATTATTTTATAACTCAACAATAAATTTATAATTCACTATTTCAGTAATTATTAAAATTTGATTACTTGACTCGAACAAGATGAATACTGATTTTGTTTAGTATTATATTTATTGATAGTTTTAAAATAGTCGCAAGACTTTTTAATCAATATTAAAAATAAACTCACTCAAACATATTTGTTTACTATACATCACTAAGTAAACTTTTCAATTATTAATATTTATAATAATATTATTTTGCATTGTCACTCTCGTCATCGAGAAGTTATTTACTATGCACAATCGCAAACGATAACGAACTCGTTAAAGTACTTTATCCACTCGTTCTCGGATGGTGCATATAAAATGTATACTATAAATGAGGGGTGGAAATCCAAAACGTACTAATTCCAAAATTGACAAAAACTTGTTAGATATTGATTCTTATAAAAAAACGTCGAGAAATCGATTGGTGTTATCAGAATAGACCAAAACATACTATTTCCTGGTTAAATCAGCTGTTAAAAATGACTGCTTAATCCAAAACGAACCTTTTCCATGCATAAAAATTATATATAATCAACACGTGCTTTTTCCAGTTTTACGCCAAAACGTATTATTACCCATGTTAAAAGAATTGGCACCAATCATTAACTATACCAAAACGAACTATTTCCGTAAATTATTCTAAAACGTACTTTTTTTTTATTTTATCTCAAAACGTACTATTGCCGTGTTGTAAGTATAGGGAAATAAAATAATTAAAATATAATTTTAAATTTATAATATTAAATTATTATCTCAATCATTAAGTTTGAAATTAAATTAAAAACATAATCCTAGATTATAAAACACATTAGAGTAGTTTTTAATAGAAATATTATATTATTAAATAATCTAAAAAAAGATTCCTTGTCTTCAAAATGACTTGTCTATTTATTAACGGTTTGTTTATATTGATAATGAATATGTTACCGCAAGTATTTACTATTTTATATATTTTTCAGAGGATGCAAAAGTAAAAACCATTTAAATTTGTATACTAAAACACTATAGTCATTGATTTAAATATCCACTTATTATTTAGAAACTTAAGAACAATATTATTTTATTGTTATCTATTTAATGTCATACGAGTTATTAACTACTAAAACTGGAGATACGACATTGGAATTAAGTATTTACGTGTCATATTATATTAAGCATATTATTTTAGAATGATCGAAAAAACATTAAAATGTAAAAACAATAAATTAGAAATTTAATATTTTTATTTTGGAAAAAGCAAATATTGGCCGAGTAAATTTAATTAGGTTTTCCAAAACAAAATATTTCCATTAAATTAATGAAAAAAGTACGTTTTGGATTATTGTTCATTTTTATATGACAAAAAAATAGGGTTTATACTTAAAAAATGAATTTTATTTTAAAAAAATCGCTTTAACTCATTATACTTTACATTTATAGTGATTCAGTTAATTGACATTAGTTATAGAAAATGATATACAGAAAATCTCTTCTCCTGAAAAATCAGTATTTTGGCAGAAATACGTTTGGATTTCCACCCCTCAAATATTAAAATGAACGCGTAGTAAGTTACAAGATTATGGATTTATCAATAATACGTATTAACCAATAGGGATAGTGTGGATAGCCCCGAACACAATAGCCGGATAACGAGTACTACAGTACTAACCACATTTAGCACTTTATTCATTAAATATTAATAAATATTAATAACATTATTTTATCATCATACCTATACACATGCTATGATAAAATTTCTGTTTTTTGGCTATTTTTATTTCATAGCAAACCCAATTTATGCTTCAAGCAACTCAATCGTTTTTTCTGATACATATCGAATAATATATTTAACTTGGTAATTCTTGATTTCGATTAGTTCATTTAATCTGTAAATATATTTATTAAAATAAAATCTTTGCTGCTTCACACAATAAAATATTATGTTATGTACTTATGTGTAGTCGAAATATGAGTATTTACAGTAATTTTAACATTTTAACATTTTGAGATAAACTTAGTTCAATACAATATTGTATTATAATCTTAAAGTAGAAAAATAAAATACGATATATTATCATAAAGTGTAAAAAAAAACCCAATATTTATTGATTTATTATTGATTTGCTTAATATACATAATTTAACCCAACTTTAGTTTTAAAATAACTAATGCGTTTTTTCTTCCGGTTTCAAGCCAAGTAGTTCGCGTAACCTTTTATTTCATTTTAATAATAAAAAATTTTCTGTTTTATCAGCAGTATGTAGTTTACTTTTTTTTTAGTGTCTTTTACCACATTTATCACAAAACATATGGATGCTAGAATATCAAAAATGAACATATTTAAGAGTACAAGAAAGCGAAATAATTAAATAATACGATATTCAGTATAAGTCAACTCAATGTTTTACTAACAAAGTTTTGGATGTTTCGAGACTATTGTGCATTTCCTGGGTCTGTGTGTTTTTATTCCTTTGGTATGTGATTTTATTATTGAAACGTTTGGTGGAAATTCCATCTTCAATTGATGGTTTATAATTGTCTAAGCTTTGCAGTTTAAAAGTGATGGAATCTTCACTATCATTAAATATGTGACTTTCCAAAGTCATTATTGACATTAAGATTAGACTCTAAATTTAAATTCTTAAAATTATGATCATTTTGAAATTGATTTTTACTTAAATCTTGATTGCTTTTGAAACTTTTTTGTTGTTGATTGACTTTTGATTCTTTTATATTATTATTGGTAAATTTATTTAAATTATATTTTTTATAGTCTGAGTAGTTGTTGGCTTTTCTTTTGGTATACCAATCACTCGAATAATTATTAGAATTTTCGGTTTCACCGATTTCTTTCCAAAATGTATCTAATATTCTAAAAAAATATATATGTATATATGTTTAGAAATAAAAATGTAATATTTAAATTCAAGCTATGATCAAAATAACAGAATTACGAGATGTGAAAATTGCTAAATCCACATTCAACAATAACGTTTAAAAATAAATTAAAGTAACCACTTAAAAAATAAATTGCAACTACACGCATCAGCTGATTGACCTGTTATGTTCGAATCGATTATTAACTAATTATTGTTTGTGTTTCAATCCCATGGGAAATTAGATTTCAAACATAGTTTTGTTAAGTTTAATAGATCAAGTTTGAGCAAGTATTTTAGCGATTAATGATGTTTAAATCTCAAAAAAGGCACTGACTTAAGCGTTGTTTTCCTCTTCGATTAAAAAAAAATAAATAGGAAAACTTTACTTTTTCTGTTTATTTGATATGGCATTGGTATCTGTAAAGTAATTATCCAGTAAACAGAGCTGACTCTTAACCCTAGGAATGTCATTGATTTTAGACTGAATAGAGCGTGCGTCGATTGAACTTAAGGATGATTCCAATGGGTATCTGTAATATTTCACGTCTTCGTCCCAATAGACATGGTTCGAGTTTGACCAAATTTTATCATTTATGTCTCTTGAGTCATAACTGTATATAATGATTAATGACAGTATTCAAATTAACAACTTGTTTATAATTTCTAATGGATATTAATTAGGGTATTGCATTATAAAGTAATAATAAATGTATAATATATATTAATATTGTTAATAATATTATGACGATGATGAATAGTGAGTTGAACAAAATATTCATTTTCACAAAGTAAACTACTAGGTACTTAATATAAAAAACATATTTTTTTTAAAATTTAACATCTAATATGAGTTATTAACTTTATGTTGTAATTTTTTAATTATAATTTACATATTCGTAATAATATAATAGACCTACAATGAGTATTATAAATTATATCATTTTTCTAGCTTTTGGAAATTAAATGATAATACTAGGTATTAAGTACCTATACTTTATGTGTATTACACAGTGTATAACTAATTAAGTAATAAACATATTAAATTAATAAATTTCAAAATGTATTTTATTAATAGAAACTTAATGACTACCATGGTTCATAAATGACCAGATGTTAGGCTCACAATGATACTAATTGACAACTTCAATATTTATTGCACAATAATTTATATTTTAATAATACTTTTAATCTCATTGAGTTTATAATAGCAAAACATAAAATTACAAAAACTATTATTTTTAATTATGAACGCAGTTTTTTTCCAATTTGATATCGGTAAAACCTTTTTTATTGTTTTTAAAATACGATATGGTTGGAAAGAATATTGAGACTATTTTAAAGATCATATAAACAAATTAATATTTATAACTGTTTTAAATAGTAAAAATACTTTTTAATATATTATTATAACATTAAAAATAAGTATAAAATTGTATAGCTGTCGTTTGATTTTTTACTTTTGGAATACCTACCTATTTACCTTCTTAAAGCTGATTTGAATGCTATTTTTTATATTAAAGAATTATAGATAATAACTTTGATTATAAATAGTATTTATAATCAACAATAATAATTAATGTAATATACTATTAGTGAAAACAGTAAAATTATTTTATTCGTCTTGGTGACAAAATGTACTTAGTATGTGGGCACCATATATAATATGTCTAAATTATATTTAAAAACTCACACTATTTATTATTTATTTTTAATAAAAATTATCACCTATAGTTATACTTAGTACTATACTTCATACTTATATTATACGTCTAGACCACTCGTTAAACGAGATTTCAACTGGTATCCATTCAGTAAATTGTCGTAGTATTCATTTCTTTGTTTTGAAATTGAATTATCCCATTTTAAGAACTGGGAAATTTTGTCATTTATATTAGTTTGATTGTTCGACGTTAAAATATCAGAGCGAGAGAAATCAATATCATAATTGACCATACTCAAACATGTGTCTTGTGAAATATTTTTTCCTAGTGTTTCCCAATCAATTTCTTTTGTTATTAAAGGAAATTTTACGTTACTTATGTTTTTTACTGTCCAATGTGTTTTTTCTCTGTTGATTCTGTACATTTTTTGATCAGGATTTTCTTGTTTGGTTTCGGGAGTCATGAAGAGTATTCTATCAAGTTCTGTGTCTTTAGTACTTCTACATTTTCGATTATAACTCGACATATTTGTTCTGAAAGAATTGTTATGCTGTCCTTAAATTTGTCATCATTCTACTTACAACACATTTTTGGTAAGTATTAAAAAGTAATATGTATTAAAAAGCATGTAATTAAATGTTAAAAATATTTAAAATAATGTTCTTCACAAAATACAACTTAGGTGGTTGTCATGTATTACATCATAAATGAAACGCTGTGTTGATTTCATAAATATTATTAATAATATTTATATAGGTAGGAAATAATATGATACATTTCCTTGACATTGTTGTTTCATTTAACCAAACCGTTGTTGTTAACTTTGATGAACGTTTTGGATGTGTTTTTGTTATTTTATAAACTATATAATACATTTATATTATTTTAATTTACAATATCTACTTTAACGAATTGGGATTATTATTATGCATAATTACTTGAAGTTTAGTATACCTATTGCGATCTTTTATTATATTATATACAACATACACAATATACAATATGTATATTGTATAAATATAATATATAACACATGATCCTCAATATAAAGTAAAAACGTTCTTATCACAGTTCACACACTCTTATACATTCTAATCATAATCTAATCTGACCTATTTTTTTTAAATACACTAAAAAAGGGATTTTCGATTATTCACGTTAAGAGCTCGAATAAATGTTTTCGCATGATGTTATCTTTAGTCGTTTGCGCCTTCGGTTGGGTACATTCAGTTAGACGCTTACACTGTGTGCTGACCCATGAAATCCTATCAAAATTGTTTTGCGAAGATGCGATTTATTACCGGTTTTCAGATGAGTTAAGTCGTTTTACAAAAGACGTTATATATTTTTTGTTTTTTTTATTTGTTTGCTTATTTTCTAAAAACAACACGCTCGGCTAAGGTCCTCTGTAATTTAATCAGAAAATGGCTCCGTCTTATGTCTAAGTATTAGACTCTTGGAGAGCTTTTAAAATTTATTAAAAACAAAAGGCGCTTTTAACGGATACACGCCAATATATATATGAGAAGCGTGTAGATGTTTGGTGGTAGAAAGGGTGTGGAGGAATGTGTCTTGTTTGTTTGATGAATGGGGGTCGTCTATTGTATCGACATGGTAAAGTGCTTTTTTGGATATATTTTGTTTTCCTTGAGGTTTTCCAAATTGCTGAGGTCTTTTGTCGCTTACATTAACGGTTACCCTGCTTCTGCCTATACGATGGTAAATCCTTTAACCCTGTCTATCAAACAAAGAGACTACCCAAAAATCACATACAAACATACAATAAATTCATGAAATGTTATCTAATAATACTTATATGTTATTACATTATCTTATTTTATGGAAATGTCACTGGCTTTAATTGGATTAATAGAAAAAAAATTTAAGTATAAAATTAGTAATTGGATTTCAATTTAATTTATTAACACGTCAAGTATATTGTGTGTGATAAAATATAATACTATTATATATTACTTGATTATGAAATATGAATAGTAATGCACGATGTATTTTACAAAAATTTGGTTAAATGCATTTAATTGTCTAAACAATTATACACTGAAAAAAATAAAATGTAGTTCAACTACGATAAAATTATGGAGTGTCGTAGTGATTTCTTTTTTCAAATATTAAATAATTTTTAGAATTAATGTTGCTTAAATACATTTTATTTAAATAATACTTTTTTTTTTTATTGAACAAAAACATAATATTTACAAGTTATACAATAAGTAAATGTGATGATGGTTGATTAGCAGGAGGGGGAAGTCTCCCAGTGACGGACCCCGTGAAAATAATACTTATAAAGTTATAAATGATCAATAGTATGATTCATTCTAATATGGTTATATTAGATATTATAGTTGTACGTTTAAGACTAAAGTTTGAAAACGAATTCCTAAAAAAAAAAATGGTTAGGTAGAATATTATGAACTTAATGTTAATTTAGATTATATTATCTAGAAATACAAATAAATGTTCTGATTATGTCATTGAAAGCATATTAATGTGACAGTAATATCATTCTACTAAATAACAAGATTTCACCTTGAAACTTTAAGGTCATCCATTAATTATGTAACTTGAAGATAATCATTATCACTTATTTTTAAATTTGTAGATAAATGCATGAATAACCCATAATGAATATACTATGTTAATTAGTAAAATGATAAAGAACTTAAATTTATACATTTATAAAACATTGTATATTCATTTGTTCATTATTCATTTATGTTTTCAATTTTATACTGAATAACAAAATCACCTTAAGATATTTTTGAAGAGCCATACACTATAATCAAATCCATTATTCTAGTTTTAACCAACAATAAATGATTAATAAGCAATAAAACTTTGCAAAATGTAAAAATACATTAGACATACGTATGTTCATACAATAATTAATCAAAAAATTGTATTGTGTATTAAATAAAAAAAAACTGATCATTAAAAGTCATCCATTATATGCGATACCGCTCATTTCTTTGGGACAGGACTTATTTCTTAAGATTTTTCTTTGAGAGTTAACGACAGTGACGATGAAAAATGCCGAACACGTTGACAAAAATAAAGAATCTCGGACGCGCCTCCGGCACAAATGACCACATATTACATAATTCATAAAAATAAAATGTGCCTTCGGCTTTGTCCCGAGTATACTATATATTCAAGCTGATGTTATGTGTATATATACATTTTCCTCTAGCGACCTGAATGACCCAAAACTGTATGACGTTTTTATGAAAAACGACGTTCCATTGAAAATATCAAAATTGTAGAAGGTAAAATTACTTCGATATATTTTATCAGATACCTAACTCTGACTATCTGTTTTTGAGGTTTCTTCGGAGAATACTACACTATTGTTTTGCTTTTATTTTGTTTTTTTTTAAAAAAATTACATTTTTACGATCAAATAACAAATGTTTTAATGTCATAGAAACATTATTCTAAGCAATAATTTATTGCATACAAAGAATAACTCTATAAAGTATAATATATAGTTGCGATTATAATAACGTAAACAAAATATATTCAATAACCGGTGTGATTTATACATTTATAATAACTAATCCATTTACATAATAGGTACGTACATAAAATATTTTCATAAAAATATAAAAATAGTACTATCCGATAAATTTAGTTAAGTGGTATATGGGACTTTTAGTATTCAGTTTTTATTCTGTGTATAAACATAACGCTGTAAACTACATCATAGTCACTGCACACACAGTCGGTGAGTTATATTTTATATGATTTTTCTCGTAGACAAATTTCCGGCCGGCCAACTCGGACTATGGCCGTTACAAACAAATTTATTTGCTCGTATTTCATTCGATATTATATTATACAAAAATACACACGCACGCGTCGTAATAATATATATATGTGTTTGAAAGTCTCAAAAAACTTGTTATACAGCGAATAAGACAAATCTGGATGACGTGCCCGGTATTATTTATGATGGGCTGTAAAACAAAGGGACACGCCTGGACACGGTTCTTCTCTCTGACCGGAATTTCGGCCATTACTCTCCATCGCTTTTGCTCTATCTCTATTTCTCTCTCTCGCACGCGCCCTTATATCATCGTATACGCGTGTCCCTCTTATGTATACCAACAGCCGTCACACTATTATGAACTATGCCCGAACTAGCATAAAAACATTCGGCTCGTCCACTTAAGTTTATTTGTTTTTTCATCTCTCCGCCACCAGTTTCGGTCGTGCCGATTTCCTCGTCCCGAAAAATCCGACTGCGTTTATCATTACAGCTATTATACCCCCCCCCCCCCCGTAATATGTATATTATATATGTGCTCGTCTATGCGTATACTTGTGCGGTGTTATACGATCTTTTGGGTTTACGACTTGTATACAACACAGCACTATATGAACGGTGATGTCGGCCGTCCTCTGTACACAGCAGCCGCCGCCGTAGAATCCTTTCATATCGCAGAAGCTTTTAACCTAACAACCGTATATTTGCTCAATAACAATATTTCAATGCGAAACACATCAAAACGTCAAGCTCCCGAGTTATAAGAGCTCTCGCAACATTACAGTAATCGAACCAAACGAGCATTGTGTACGGCAATAGATCGCCAAAAAAAATAATCTTATTATACTCGCTCGATACATTTACAAATATTATGGTACACTATAAACTTTTGTAGTATATATATAAAGCACCGTGCACGTTCACTACAGCAAATGTTATTATGTTTATTATTATTTTATGTTTTGATTTTACAGAAATAAAATTGTACGTACTTAATATTTCACCTTACATTTTGAATAATTTATTCAGACACATAAAAAAGAGACGTACATCACTGTTGCAGTTCCTATTTATGATCCCATACAAACAATAATAATAATTATGATTCATTTAAATACGGCTTCTACTATCTCGATGGTTCAGTAACGACACGACTTGGTGGGTGTTACTGAAATTTCAGAGGTGATCGCCCATCTGGAAACCAGCAACGAAGCAGCTTGAAAATAGTAATGATTGTTGAAAAAAGAAAAATACCCGAAATATCGTTATTATTTGTTCATAATTCCGCAATACCTGTTTATAACGACGAGCAAAATGCGATTCGTACAATTATGTGACATTATATGTATTTTGAAATAAAAATCTCAGCGGATCTAAGACATGATTTTTAACGAACGGTCTTATTAAAAATAAAAAAAGCGAACCTCGTATTTCCTCCACGGTAAATGCTGTAATAAAGTAGATAATATATACGCGAGAGGTTAGGTATATTATATACAACCTCAACGTCAATATACCGTTGAAATTCGAATAATGCAAATGTTTATGGAGTCGTAACGACACGAAGAGGACGAGTCCAATTACAGAGTATATTATTATAATATTATTATACGGTCTATATACGTAAGTCCTGTCGTCGTCCTGGGCGGAGGACGGAAAATCGGCCGGGTACGCTCCCTCGTCACTCGCACCCGGACATCCACCGCACTGGTGGCGCGATGAAAATCGTCGTTGATACCATCGCACGGCCGTATACGCTATGCACAACGACAGAAGGGCGGGCATGGTGTTACGCCGTTATTTCCGGTATATCTATATTCAATTAAAAAAAAAACGAAAAATTTCGCCGGTCGTAATTGTTATATTGTTAATGCCTTGTTATTCGTTTATTATTACCGCAGTTGACGTGTCGAGCTGAACTGACGAACACACCACCACTCTGAGCGGTTTCCGCGAGATAACGATATCGTAACAACAACAACAATAATAATTATTAGTATTATTATAATATAATCGCGTATTTTCCTGGTATACACCTTTATACTATTATCATTATTATAACGACTTGCACCGACTTCGGGGAAAAGAAAAATTACAATATAATGTACATTATTTGGGAATTATATAAATGTATATAGTATATATAATTATAAAATATATTGTATACCTGACATAATTCTATGTAATGCTACTGTGGCGATGGTGTTTATTATTATATAGTATCTGCGGAGAAAACGCCATTGTATTTTTTTATATTTCACTGTAATTATATTATATTTTTTTATTATTCTGCCAACAACCAGCTTGCCACGATACCTGTGGACGTTTCGTCGGAGCGCCGTCTCCACCGCCCAGTACCTTTCAGGCTGCGTGTCGAGTACCGTCGTCGTATCCCTTAGGATAAAAGCCAAATACCAATTATTATTATCATTTGCAACGACGTCCACGGTAATAATATTAACCTTTGCAGACGTCTGTGCCGTGTCCCGGAAAATCACGAACAAGCGAAACACCTGTTTTCCCAGATCACCGTACAATTTAATATCAATATATCGCTATCGGCTCCGATAACATAATCGTCACTACATTATGCCATTTAAAATGATATACTTAATATTACGTAATTGGTTATAAATACTATTCATAACCAACGATTTTTCGCGTCGAATAATAATTTAATTTTGTTTTTTATAATGGTATTTTAAATATTTTGCTTGTAAAATGGTATGCGCCACGACATCTGTCGGACAAAATACGGTGTTCATCCAAAACATTTTATACAGAAACGAGAACAGTAAATAATATTGTCGATTGTTAATGTTATCAACATTACACGCTATAACAGCGATTTATTTTTTCATTCATCTCAAATGCAAATTAAACCTTTTATATTAAATGCGATATAAATAGTTTCATCTCATCAGTTACGAAAAAAATTAATATAGTAAAAAATCATCACTACTGCCTGTTCTGCAAATTGGAATGTATAGTTTAGTATTATTATTACAGAGCTATAATAATAGTAAAGATAAAATACACTTCACATAAGTACTAAAATACAATGTATTCTATAACGTTAAAAATGTTAAAAAGCATGTTATTTAATTAAAACGAGATAAACATTAACAGTTTAATTTAATTCTAACAAAGAATTCTTAGAATATTTGATAGATTAAATGGCAATATTATAATTCTTTATAATAATTTAGATGACATTGTTTTTTACATTTATGTAACTGAAACTGAAAATAATATGCATTAAGTTGTAACTTAAAATATGAATATTTAAATTATGCTCAATTTATGAATCTAACAATACTGCTTAACAAAAGTTTAAGACTAACACTATAATGGTGTTCCATATAATCCAAAAACTATTTTTGTCATTTTTATAAATATAAACTAATATTTTACTAATATTTCAGAATTTTGGTTTAAAATACCAATTTGAAATTCCAGACTCAGTTTAATAAAACATACATCCAGTTTGTTAATTTCTAAGGTTTCGGTTTTCATGAAATTAGTTGCTTTGAGAAAATTATTCAAGTTATAATAATTTCCCATATTTAATACGACCTTTTCACAAAGTAATGGTATATTATATTAAGCTCCCACGCGCAATGTCCACGTTTACTTTAAATAAGTTCAACATAACAACCATAGTACATAATCCGTATATTTTAAAAAGTTTGAGAAAACTAAATGATTAATTTATTTATTTATTATTATTATTTATTTAACTATTATTAAAAACTAAATTATTTATGTTGCTAAAATTTATTTATAAACATTAAAAACATACTAATTTATGAATTAATTTGGTTAATTGATAAATTAAGTTATTATCCAATTCAAACTATTCATCAATGAAAAATACTTTTATAATAAGCTTATTAACGTTTAAAAACATTACATTTATAATATTTAAAATTTAAAAATTTCAATAAATAATATATATATTGTATTTATTATACTTCAATATAATATTGTATTCAATCGGAAAATATAGCTTAATAATAACTTAAAATATAATTTACAATTATCTCAAAAATAAATTTTTATCGTCTGTGTAATAAATTACTTATTACATTTGCATTATTACTAATAATTAATTGATATTACAATACATAATCAATTTTTAATATTATTGAAAGTTTAAATATATGTTGCATATTATTATATAATTATATTTAATGTATTTCATTTAAATTAATTAATTAATTTTTTTTTATTAGAACAAAACTCTAGTCTTCTATAGCCACTGGACTAACACTATTAGAGTTAATATGCTAAGTTAGATTAGATTTTGTTTATTATTGTTGAGTAATATATAAATGTATTTTATATAAATAACTAGGTACACTTGTTATATTTAAACTTTAAGCGTATTGAACAGTCTATGGTTTTTAGTTCATTATAAAATATATTCTTGTATAGTTTATACATATATATGTATAGATTATATTTGTCATGACTTATTAATATTTTTAATATATGATTTTATATTATTTTTTGTTTTTTCGGGTTCGATTAGTGAATTGGTCATCCCATTATAAATTAAAACCTTAGTTAAATAAATTTAAATTATAAGTTGTAGATATTAAATCAGTATTCAGTGTCGAATTGTAGGTTCTGATCTCAGCGTTATTAATGTGCATTCGAAATAAAAAATATATATATTACATCAAAATTAAGATGCAGATTTTAAACATTTTTAAACATTGGTTAACCATTGTAATTTAAACATAACAGTAACACTATCTTGTATAGTGAAAAAAAAAATTTTAGCTGCTTATAATAGCTATTATAATACAATTAATACATTAGAAAACAGTATAATGAAAACCAGGAGCCTAGAAATTTTAAACAGATAATATCACCTGTTTATGAACATGAATGCAGTTTATTTTGCATAACTAAGACGCCGTGTCAGAATTTTATAAGATAATATTTTATACCTAGTAAGTTTATTAAACTAAATTTACTATAAGATTTATTTTTTTAATATGTATCTACTTGCTAACTGCCATTAAAAATTGAATGTATATCATATTAAAGGATGCAATATTGTTCTATTTTTCAAACCAGTTATCACTATTTAAATAAAAAGCACTTCTTTGAAACTCCTCTTTGTAATAATACGACTAAATTGTATACACATAGTTAGTCTTGATGTCACATTTATAACATTTTTTTTATTTATGTAAATATTGTGGTTCCATTTTGAGTATTTTAAATTAAACCATAACGATAACACCTAAAAAAAACTCACTCAATTATATTTTCCCATTCATAATTATGAATTATACTCGTATCTTCGAATAACACAATTTTCAGTATTTGATAAGTTATATAATAATATGTATCGTAGAATTAAGCTCAAATAATGGTTAAGTTAGGATATGTTACAAAAGTTTCCCATACGCTATTTGAATTTGATAAAAATAAATAAATATAATGCCATAGATAACAATAATATCACATTATGCGAAAAATTATTTGAAAATAATTATAAATCAAAATTTCAACTATAAATAATATTATCAGTAGAATTATTCGGATTTTTTATGCGTAAGCAAAACATTGATACACGAAAATTAAAGATTTAACATTTTGGATAAGTTTGTAATAATAATGAATAATATTTCTGTTAAAACGTATCAATTTCTTTGAGTTAATATAATAATATATTTATATAATATTTGATAATTTAGAATGTTATTATTTAATCCTAAATTGGTAGAAAAAATAGTACAATAGTCTAACAGTATTGTACTGAAAAATAATTATAAAAAAAATATTTTATCTTAATTGTCAGTAACTTAAAATTCTTTATCCCTTAATGCTTTTAAGAATTTATCTAAGTTGAAATTGCTTTATACTGTTATACAAGCAAGCGTTTCTTCACTTATTGCTAAATTTAATATTAATTACAAAAAAACATAAAAATAAAATGTATAAGTTTTGTAATCAAAAATATTTTAATAATTTAAGTTTTCCCTGATACAAAGCACTGCACAATAGCTTTAAACAACATCCAATGAAATACCATATTCGAATCACCGATTCCTAAAATTAAAACAACAAACTTACTATTCGTCTACTCAAATGAAGTACTATCATAATAAAAAAATGCACATATAAAATTATGTGTACACTATACTGGTAAATAAGAAAAATCCAATATTAATGACAATTTTTAATATATATAGTTGAAATTATATAATATATTTATTAGTCTAATATTATGACTATTTTTTGTATAAATAAATCAAGATGAACAAACTAATAAGAATTTTAGTAGATGAAAAAAGAATACTTATTTATCTGGAAAAACGGCTGCTTTAGGATATTGGTTGAATGAATTTAATTTTAATTTATTGACAACTTATCTGTGTTTTAATTGAAATTATTTTTTATATTGGATTTTATTAACTTTTTTTATTAACGAAAACATATATGTGTAAATTTTATTAGCTATCGTGGTATTATATTATGATATAAAAGCTTATTGGGTTATTAAAATCCACTTCGATTAAAATTTAATCAACTTGTAAATTAATTATAATCAGTTTTCCTAGTTACAATCCTTTCCAATTGAAGTCCTACAAAATTATTAGGGTTATTATATTTTAGATAGTTTTTAGTGAATTTAAAACAGTGACTAGAATTTATTTAAAAATATTAAAAGTAGTAATTCAAAAAATGTAATAAAATACATAATACACATATTTATTTTTATAAATGTATTAAAATGTTTCATTTAAGTTTTATTTTTATTGGCTTTGGAATTATGAAAAAAAAAGTTGTATGTTATTTTACAAATATATTTTTGAGTGATTTAAGCTCAAATGTTGAACTATTTATTATTAAGATTTAAAATAAATGTGCTTATTTTAAAACTGTTGATAAAAATATGTCACAATACTTGAATATTTTTAAACCACAATCATTATGGATATTAATGATCAGACAAATAAATTAAATTAATGGATTAATTATAATATCAAAAATTATAATGCTTAGAGTACGAATATCATTTTTTTTTTATTGGTCTTCAAAATGATATAATTATATTTATAAGCTGTATATTATTACATACTTAGGAATTTAAAAAACATAATTTGAAATTCAACAATTATATATTTACATTGTTGTAATTTGTGGCTTTATTTAATTTAATATTTAGATTAATTTAAAGAATTTTATTATTTTGATTTTTACCAAGACTTGAATCAATATTGTAGCTTAAATTGAATATCTCTCTTTGTTTCTCATATTTTTTGCACTGCTTAAATATGTTTTTGATATAGATAAGATTTATCAAACAAATATTTTATATTAGGTACATTTTACTTGGATTTACATTGTTTTTTTAACTCTGTAATTAGTTTATGTTAAAATTGTGTAAACATATTTATAACAACTCTAAATGTTAGAAAGAGCTTATTATTATTAATTACACTACGCATGATCTAGATGATTCAACAATTATACTCACTACTTTTAAAACTAGATACATCAGAGTAAAATTAAATTATCCTTGACTGAATTCTTTAATTGTTGTTTCTTAATTAGGTATTTCAATTAAAAACTTTAAGTTACATTAAAATATCTGTTCTTGAACTTAAACTTACTATCTTGTAATTACTTTTAATTTTCTTGTAAATTTTGATGACTATAATAAGTGCATAATATAACTTACAATGAAACAAAAAATTAATTCCAATCATTTTATTCGGTGGTCATTTACCGTGCTCTATTTTAAAACTTTTTTTCTTTTGATTTTGTGTTTGGGTAATTAAACTTTAGTAGTATGAGACTGTCCTACAATTAAAACCCGCTGATTAAACAATAATAATAAGTTATCATTTTATAAATTAAACTGTGTCATTTATCTATTTATTTAAAAATGCTATACGTAATATATTTTTCTTATATTGTGCACTGCGTCTGATTAAAATTTATGAAACTTGTTCCCAGTTGAAATTAACAGTAGGAATACGCATTATTGGAATAATATGTTTAACACTGGTGGATAGAGAAATTAGATTTAAACCGTAAATTTTAATCAAAATGTAAATTCGACTTGGGAAATCATGTTTACAGACATAAGTGTCTAGTGGTGAAAAAGAAAAAGCTTTTTCCGGTAACGTTATTAGATGCAGAACAAATCAGTAGAAAATGTATATTTATGTATAGATGAATAACGTTCTATTCGGTGTAACTTCCAGTACTGTGGTCTTATCCCCAATAACGAGTTGCCTCTTAAACAAATTAATACATAATTCAAAAGGATTTGTAAAGGGTCACAGAATAATTGAATTGAACTTGGGGCCTTTTCCAAGAAAATTAAGTCTACGCATCTATAGTTTTTACAAGGCGACATTTCTAGTATATACATTTATACATACACTTTCTCATATATATATATATATATTTATACACGTACTCCATCAAACGAAATGCCCCGGGGGATAGAAAGGCAATGGGTCAGACCTTACCACTCGGGTTTGGGATTTGGAATTAAAAGTCAAAAACAATATTGTCCTGATGCCGTTTGTAACTGAGTTTTGTGAAAATTTTACCAGGAAAAAGGTCCTAGTTGAACACGTTATACCCACGAGTTCATAAGATTTGGGTTTATTGTGCTTAAATTTTATATTTGTATGGACTTATAATTTAATTAATAAAATCAATAAATATTATCAATTAATAGATTTTATTTCTATTATGTGCATTGTGCATACCTATACCTATAATAATATCCTAAGGAATCTTCTTTGCTTGTAATTTTTTAATTTAGTGTTCATTGATATTACCAAATATCATAGAACTATATTACTGTTTGAATTTTATAACGCCAAATAAGAATACCATTGTAATAACTAATAATATATTATCTTAAGTTACAAGATAATTTCGACGTTTTTGAAATAAAGCACTACTTTGATTTATTTTTCTTGGTGTTTTTTTAATCGGTTGATTATCTATGACAACGGAGATATAAGAACCAATGCTTAATTGTAGTGCTATTCTTAGAAATTTATCACTAAGAGCAAGGAAACTAATATGTATAATGATCAATTTATGTGGTTAAAATAATCGTTTATTAAAATCATTAAAATTTATATTTAAAAAAATATATAAAAACATCCATACCTACATAATTGTTTATTCTTTCAAACGCCAAGATAAAATTAAAATTAATATTATTTAAGTTAAAAGTTATGTTCTAACGTTTTATACACTATGAGATAATATAATTAAAAATATATATTTTTTGTTTTTATTCTTTCATTGAGAAAATAATAATAATCTACAATTTGATGAATAGCAATTAAAATATGTTCAATATTTTATGCTGTCGCCTGTCAATGTTTCATACATTTCGATATTTCGACTTTCGGCATTTTAACCTGTCGATGTTTTGTACCACCCCTACTAAAATGTATATTAACAATAAAATGTTTCATCATAATCGGTTTTTGGAATTTTTAACTTAAAGATTCCTTTTTTTTTTTGTAAGACCTGTTGAAATATTTTATTCCTATATTTTTTATTTATTATAAACCAATATTTGTTATTTTAAAATTAAACATTAATATTATTACGTGACAAAGTTTTAAAAAAAATAATAAAATAATTGAAATATCGTAACACCTCTCGCTGAGAGCTACAGTTTATTGTGTCTCAATAATTAAAACATATCTCTACTATTAATAATAGTCTATAGTAAGTATGATTATATAAGCATAATGCGTAATATTCTTGTGACAAAAATAAGTTAGACCAGGTATTAGGTCGACCATAATTATTATTTATCGGTGTATAATAATATATTATGCATCATCTCGTTGAATATCGCTAAAGGTCAGGTCTAGCGACAGTTTTGCAGTTTATTACATTAAAGTATTAACTATCGTGTTGTTCAGCGACATTAATTACACGTCAATAATGTAATATAATGTATTGTATGATTTTGTGTGTATGTGTGGATGTGTGAGTACGTTGATGGAAAATGAATCATTGAATCGTTTACACGATGGACATCATTTTTAAAAACAATCGACGTATTTAAATCATTGAATTTGCGTTTTTTTCACTAGTTTATATTATAACAATACGTATTCTCTCAGATGGAAATAATAGTGGATAAATAATTCATATTTTAGTCCATGAGTCACGACTGTTTACGAAATACCATACAAAATATGAACATATAAATTATCATTACGAACGATGCACTGCATTAATTTAGTATTCACGTAAATTCCACACAACAACTCGACGTATTATTGATAACTGAGCAAAATATATTTTAGTATATTAATTAAGTATCTTTATTATTATTTCTAACTGATATATAAAATGATGGCGTAAGAATCATACAAACAAAACATTATTTGGCAGTATACTGGCTGAACGCACTTATCGCAAAATACCACACAGAAAGTTTGATGTACTTTGGTATTTAACGATAACTTTAAAAAACAAAACGCCAAACGGGCATATTCGTATTTAAGCAAATAATATTTTACAATAATATAAGGACAACAGTTTTTAGAAGTTCAAAACAAAAACATTTTCATTAATTGTTTTTGTTTAGTGCTTAGACAGTGAAGGGACTAGACAATTAAAATAATATATTTATGCATACAATTATAAAACATAATACAACGAAATCTAATTGGATAAAGATAAAAGATATTTTTATGTAATAAAAAAATAATAAACGTTGGAAAACGGCTGAAAACTATTATGATTTCATAGTTTATTATAGTATATTATATATATATATATGTAACAAAATGCACCGCTAAAAATTTATCTCCCATAACAAGCCGATAAATCTTCTTATGTCTAATACAATTCACTAATTAGTAGTTAAAACTAGACGTTTACTTCATTCCCTTTGAACGTCATAACCAAAAATCATCTGACCCTTATGGAGGATGGTCTTTGATAATGAATGTCTTAATGTCCGCCGGGAATAATGTACCCTTTAGAATAATATTTAATTAATTTTCATTGCTGTCAAGCTGTTTCGGACGGAAACTCATGCAGAATTATCAAAGCTAAAATTAAGCACATATTGATGGTAATTAGAACATTTTAATAATGTACTGATGAACTCTAGTAAATATAACTATACGAAATGAAATCAGTTAAATAACTACAATCAGAAAATAGTAAATACAATGTATGATATAAATAGTAAAATACACACAATAATAAATACTAATGCATATTATATTACCCTATTTTTCTTTTAAATTTAATATGATTCTGAATGCGATTTATTATAGTTTGTTTTTGCATTAAAAATTATTTAAATCACTCAGATATATATTTTTGTATGCTTTTATGATTTCTCTTAGAGCTTTTTTTTAATTAATTACTAACTTTTAGTATTCCATTAAAAGGATTATGATGTTAATATTTCATTATTTTCTGAGTGTTTCGAGAAAATATGCCAGATTAGCAGTTCAAAGTTTTCATTTGGGATTTTAATACTAAATTAATTTTGCGGAATGAATAATGAAAGTTCAACACATTAATGATAGTCAGAGATAAATATTTTTTTCGTTGTCTAATTCGTTTTTTTTTTTTTTAATCAAAAAAAGTTATATATTTAGTAAGAATATCACTATTAAAATATAGAAACAATACAAATATTTAAAACCGTAGAATAATCATATCACCAGTAAGTATAAGAATATCAGAGTAGAAAAAAAACTTAAGAATCAGTTTGTGTTAGGTTTATATTTATACAAAAGAATATTTTATTTTTCGAAAATGGATGTTATCTTTAATTTGTATGATATTTTTTATTTTGTCGTAAATTTATTAACGCACAAAAAAACAAATTCTATAAAGGAACATAAAATAAAAACGGTCACTTTAATATTTGAAAAGATGCTTAGATAATAATGATTGGATATTTTAATTTTTAATAATTTATTGAGTACCTAAATAATTATCATTATCATTTTAAGGTATTTAAATATATTTGTTTATTTATATTTTTAGATATTAATTAAATTATAATATGATATCTGTAGCTTATATCTTTCAATTCACATTATTTGAAACACAGTTATATCATTTATATTTTTTTAGATGCTACGCATGTGTCTTATAATTATATATTATTTTAAAACATCATAGCTGTATGTTAAGTTATGATATACGTAGTTAAATATTCAACTGTTATATGTTTAATATGGTAGTGGATTCATATTTCATGAAATACCCGTGTGCACTAATAATTAAATTCTATTATTTTTTGGATATCTTCTTTTATTAAAAAATATGAAATTTAAAATGTAAGTAGTCACAGGTATTCAAAAAAATAAAATAAATTAAAAAATAATAATAATAAAAAAAATGTGTTCGAAAAACGTTGTTTTGCAGTGACATAAAATAATATTGTACGCACAAATTTATTTTCAAAATGTTTAAACTTTTTGTAATGATTATAGAGCAGTAAATTAAATGGGTCGCATTAAGTATTAAGCATTTAAATAAGATAATTAGTGATTTCAGATGAATGATTACATCTTACATTTCTTTTTACGTTCGACTGATAAAATTGTTAAATCGAAGTACGAGCTTTTTAGATGGAACTGGAACGGAAGGTTGGATTATTATAATTATTATATAATATTATATTACAAAAAAAAAAAAAAAAATACGAGAACGGCCATATTATATTCAAAGCAAATTTCGACGATGTTCTCTATATTAAATCAGTTGAAAAGGTCGGATTAATTATGAAGTTAGCGAGTGGAAAAAGATAGTGCGGATGCTTTCGCTACATATATAGTATCTATACATATTGTTTTTACAAAGGGATAGTGTCTTAGTACGGAATATTATTTTGCACGATTAATATAATACTCGAATTAAATGTAAATTAATGTATACATTCCCCCCCCAAAAAAAATAACAAAGGTTTCCGAATATTATTCAATCGTCCGATTGCCGTTTATCGAATTTAAAGGAAGTCTATCGATACGGAAATTTCGCTCTTCAAACGGATTAAATCTTCGAGAGCTGAAATTTGGCCCTTATTATGTACATAACAATATATCAAAACGTATAACGATAAATTACCAGTATCGTATACTATACGATATTGCTCGGTAATTTTATAGTGTGGCAAAACTTTTACGTTCGAGCACGAGTTTCGTTGCAACCAAACGGCCGCAATAGAAAACAATCATAACAATAATAATAGTAATACATATCGAGTCCTCTGTTTTACGTATAATATACAACAACAACAATAATAATAATAATATATCTATATGGTAATAAAATGGAAACAAACGGCCGACGTAATGCGTTTTGTCTGTTTGGCAGCGGTGGTGGCGATATAATAATAATAATATACGCGTGGCAGTGACATTATTGGAAACGTTCACATCCCCGAAGAATAACACCATATGTCCGTGTGATATGATATTGTGCTCTATAAAGCGATGCACATTGACTCGCAAACTCGATGGTGGTTTTATTCGCACGACCCGTGTCCACCGCTTACAGTCAATTCGCTATCGATTCGGTCGTATTCTGTGTTCGTAGTTTTATCATCTCCGACGTTTAACACGCAATATTGGCGAACGGCATAATGTTATTAATTACAACACAAAAATATTATTATTATTTCATAGTATTTGCACGGTATTATATAAAAAGCAAGATCAAACTTTGAAACAAAAAAAAATTAAATAAATATAAAAACAAATATACGAAAACAATAATAATTTGTATATCTTAAAAACGGTCTTTTACTCGGAAAAGTGTATATTTTGAGAGTAAGTCGTGTCGTCTTTCCCGGTTAAATTAAATAAAAATTTGTATACAAAACGCAAAAACGCGACGCAACGTTATTATTATTATTTATGTATTTTTATCAAACACAATCTAATTTGAAATGAACCTATTTTCTAAGAAAATAACTATACCTAACTGTTTATAAAGTTACATAGAATCTTTTTTGAATTCAATCACAAGAATATCAACATACATTTTTCAACGTTTATTTTTTTCATTTTTTTTTTTAATCTATTAACTAGTTCAATTTAGTTAACTCAGTTCATGAGTCATGAAAAATATTAAATCAAGTTTACTTTTATCCAACCATCAAGTACTACTAGAATTCTAAGAAATATTTAATTTCGAAAACATGAATTTTGTGTTTAGTGGATTACGAGTATAGAAAATTTTCATTTATTTACTACCTTACATATTGTATTAATTTACTTTAATGAGTTATTTAATAAAAAAAAGTATTAAATTAAAAAAATTACAAACTGATCAAAAAATATATTCTTGGAATCGCTATATTATTATGTATGTTTTCAGAACTCGTAATTCTTATTAAAATAGTGTTTGATGTAAATTTAAATTACATATTAAAAGTTAAAACTACTAAGAAGAAAATGTCATGATATAAAAAGTATATTATATAGGTAATGAACAAAATACAATTATTAGAATATATAATATTATTATATGACGCAGTGAAGTTAAAAATCAATTTATTATTAAGAAAAAAATGTATAACTTATTTATATTTTTTATAAGTTAATATTAAATACCTACGACAAGGTTCAATAAACCGATGAAAAACATATGATATTTTTTTTAATATTCAAAGATATCGAAATACCTATATCGAATTTAGATAATATTATTATAAGAGAATATAGTTTAGTATTGGTTATTAATGTTCTTATGAATTTCTGTAAATTGAGTATGTGTGCGTGAAAGAGAAAGAGACTATAATATACAGCGCTGAAAGGGAGTGATACACACACGTACGTGGCTTTTACATAAATATGTAAAAGGTGTCTTTAAGTAATGGATTAGTAATACAGTCGTGTCGTCACATAGTAATTAGTATTGCGGCCTACTTTTACAAAGTGTAAGACTTGTGATATATAACATATATTTTATATATTTATATGGTGTGAGATGTAGTTTTAAGTCGTCGGTGGCGTTTCAGCGTCGCAATATTCATGTATAAGATGGAATGAACATAATATGGTTGAAAATTAATAATTAAAACGCTTTTCACCATCCCTTTCCGGTAACCAGTGTGACATATTGTTTGTCAGTGTACGTCCTTACAACGCACGTCGCGAACGCTGGTGTAATATTAAACACAATATAGTTAGTTATTTAGTTTAGGACATTGACTCCTAAGAGACTGTTCACATTATTTCCTACTCTAGACTAAAGATTCTACTTATGACGGCCACGCAAAGGCTGTATTTGTTTATTTTAAATTTTAACGAGCAGCGTAGCCCAATATAATAAAAAAATATATTAGTATATATTATTAAGATACCGATAAAAAAAAAGTAAACAATTTAGATAAACGTTACATTTATTAACAGTTACATAAAGCATTAGATTAATATTTTACATGTTAACTAATTTTATATATTCAATCAGAAGAGCATTTGAATTATACTCGTATTCTCTTGTATTGCGATTAGGAACCAAAAAATTGAATTTTGAAAATTAAGTTGGATAATAGATGCTTCCAATGAGTAGTTTGAAAATAAAGCCGAGGTCAAGGCGAAGTCGTCATATTATATAATATATCGTACATAATATATACGCCGTACACAAATCACTTTTATGTTTTTAATCGGAAATGGCTGGTCCTTATCTCACTCAGTCATTATGCCAAGTGTTAAGTTCTATAGCCTATACAATAATAATATGGTAAAGATAAATTGATGCAAACTTTTGGAACTAATTCGAAGGACCGATAGAGATATTAAGACTTGTACTTGCTGCTACAGTTTGTTACTAACATTCATGTATCAATATATTATTGATATATTATATATTATTTTATATTGTGTTACGTGTTAACTCATAAGACATAATTTTACCGATGAAACGATACATCGATCAATCTCCACAATTTATATCGCTTTTTTTTATGTATCGGCCAACGCTTGGGTTTGCGGGTCAGAACGTTTTATTCTCATCATCGGTTTCAAAGATTTCCTAAACGGGTTCGTATAAGGAACTACACATACATGGGTGTAGACTTTGTTGCCTAATCATTATTACGTATTGTATACGTCTATTTGAATAAACATCATATGGTAATAATAATATTGATAATGTTAATTTTTATATCGATTGCAGTTGATTAGAATACGATGTTTTCCATACACAAAATTAGACGTCAATTTATTATAATAGTTACGAAATATTTATTTCATTATCAATACAAAGTCAACTATTGTTTAATAAAATTATTACACGCTTATAAGCAGTTAATCGATATAATGTGGAGATTGATATCAAAACAATATGTTGTTTAAATAGGTATTATTATATTAAACTACTCGAACATTGCGTAAACGCAAAGTTGTTTAATCTGGAACACATTATATCTTACGCCGTATTCGTGCAGTAAAGCTTGATAATCGTGTACGCCGGTATTAAATGGAGAACTGTTTGTTGAACTTTACCGGGGTAGGTATGTGTATTAAAATACATTCTAATATTCTGTTTATAACTTGACATTTCTATACACACTGTTTATTTTTGTGAATTCGTAGATTCGATGAGTGTGTTCAGTGATATATTTTGTACGTTTTCATTTTGTCAATGCGTTCGTGAGCAAATCGAATGCACCCAAATTATATTGTCGGAGTACGGCTGCAGAAGTAGATGATTTAATTAAATGAACAAACAATCCATCGTCCGTCGTCCGTCGCAATGTAAACAGCACCGCAGATTGTTTGATATGTATCTTAGGGATTCATGATCATGACAGAAGTAAAATAAACCTTAATTTATACCGTGGTCACTACCCCCGAAACATTGTTTTCCCCCTTGGTAGCGATATATACAGATTCGTCGCAAAATCAATCTAATCAATTGAATTGCGTTGAAATACCAAGTTAACAGGATGTACATTTAACTTATTTGCTATGGTATAAGAATACGGATGCACACTGGAACGATGTGAGCTCTGTAATATACTATATATATAGAAATGTGTGCGCGGGTTTTTGCCCGGGCGTGTGTGTAACTGGAAATGAATTATTGAAAGTCCAACTTTCAGTTACCGAATACGTTAGTGTTGTAGTAAGTAAACAGATGTGATGTAGAAATAAATATATAAAAAAACCACCGGGAAAAGAGACAAAACCAATAAATGTCTGGACCAATATAATCAAAATATGTAGGTACAAGCCAAGCTAAAAGTTTTGAGTTTGTTCAAAGTTCAAATAAACATGACCACAAAGTTTCATCGGTTCGTGCATAATATATTATTAGGTACGGGAGGTTAGGGCTTCCTTTGAAATCGCTAGACTTAGCCGTTATATTTATTTTTCACATGATTATTATTTTTTGCTATTTTACCATAAATATAAATTGACTTTTTTGCTAACTTAAAATCGTTCGTTTTATAGGATAGAAAAAAAAAAAGAAAATTATTTTCCCTTTGTACGTATTATTTTGTTTGTTGGATGGGATATTTAAAGAACATGTAAAATATCAACATAAATACCAAGTTGGTGTATTATATTCTATAGCATAATAATATAATGTATGCTAACTTATTGAGGTCTGAAACAATTTTCAAGTATATAATATTAGATTTAGATGCGAGTGCTGCGTTTGGGTTCAAACGTATGTAATAATATAAACAAGCCAATCTCATTACGAAACACGACGTACAAATGTGTAGAATAATAATCATGATTTATTTTATGTAGGTATAATACTAGAGTGTATTATGTCGTAATATATGAATGTCCGTAGAAAAATATAATTTATATTTATTTAGAAAAATTATTTCATTTGTTTGATGGGCCATTGTACGTAGATGGGGTTTAATAAATAATAGCGCCAGTATAATTTTATTAGATATTATGTTGTTATGGACGAGCAACCGAAAAGAGACTTTTACGGACTTCGGGCGACCATATAATATTTTAACGATGATCTTAGAGTTTGATAAAACAGAATCGAAGAAAACTAATTTACCCTTCGACCTGATGTAGACGAATCTTTATTGTTTCGAATCGAAATTGTTTATAATATGTTTTATTAGCTATAAAACGCGCTAGTTATAACTAGTAAAGTTATAACATATATACAGCGGTTGGCATATTCTGTACCATAACTAGGACAATGCGTCATAAAAACGAAAAATGAGGTTATTCTTAATTTTCAATATTATGTTTTATTGCTTAATATAGTTCCAAAATATAATAAGTTGCGGTTAGACTATTGAAATTAAAAAAATATATATATATTTTTATTACCATATTATTGTATTATATTATACACGTGCTGTACACTTAGGAAAAAAAACTTGCAGATTACTACAATTTTGTAATAAATTTATGTCTTATCAACT